>CM038233.1:7864478-7943783 GCA_021442155.1 Cymbidium sinense | reverse complement strand
AAAAGCATTTAATAATTTTGATTTTGAATGTGGTATAGATATTAAGTCATTTAGTAAAGTGATAACATAAGATTTCATGATTGTGGGACTTTTTATGCCTAAAATCCATAAGGAATCTCTTATTGTTTTGTATAGAGAATTGTTTAGATTTTGTTTTGCTAATCATTAGAAATTCAATTTATACTTATATATATATATATATATATATATATATATATATATATATATATATATATCTCTTTTTGTAATTTATTTATTGCTAATACAGTTATGGATGTGAATGGGTGTTATTTTATTACATTCAAATTTGATGGTTAATGGGATATGATTTTGACTTACACTATCATGCTAATGGAACATCCTCAAAGGTTTACATGCCAATCATAAGTGATATTGATGCAATGGAAATACTCAATCATTCTACTGAAAGCTGTAGAATTAAGTTGGTGATTACAATGCAAGTTTATGAAGACATAATGTTCACAAAATGCACAATCATGGATTGTAATCAGTGTTTGGAGTTGTATCATTCAAAAGCTCAGAGAGTGATGACACTTATAATATTATGCTTGATGATATGGATGATGGTTTCTTAATTTGTCAAAGTGAAGAAAAGAATTCTTTATTTGTTGGTTCTCATTTTAAGGATTCCACTATATTTAAACAAGTTCTTTGCACTAATGTCATTTTGAATAGCTTTGCTGTGAAGATAAATGCTAGTGATAAAAATAGAGTTATAGCTAATTGTGCATATCGAGATTGTCCATGGAGTAATGCATCATTATGCTCAAATGGACCCTCCTTTGGGGTGAAAAAATTAGATTCCACACATATGTGTCTAGATGTGAATAGAACAGGAAACAAACAAGCCATAACAACTTAGATAGCTCATTAAATAAAAAGATATTGTGAAAAAGAACCCAAACATTTCTCCAAAGCACATCAATAATAACTTAAAAACCACTTATGACATCATTGCCTTATATGAAATAACAAAGTGACATCATATTTGGATTAATAGATGATAACTACAGCTGGGTGCCTATACTAAGATCAACGCTTATCAATAGAAACTCGGGTTCACACATAACATACACATATGATATTCATGACAACTCTTTTAAAAGGTTTTATGTTAGCTTCAAGGTTTGTAGTGATGGTTTCATTGCTGGGTGCAGGTATTTAATTGGAGTTAATGCTTGTCGCCTAAAACTAAGTATTTAAAAGTGTTGCTCTCTACAAATTATTTGGATGACAATAATGGACTTTTTACTATTGCTCATGCACTAGTTGAATCTGAATCAAAAAAAACTTGGGAATAGTTTATGAGAAATTTGCTACAAAGCGTTAGATTGTGAGATTGAACATTTGGCTTTTATATTAGAAATGGATAAAGGTATAGGAGAAGCCATAAGAAGTGTATTTTGAATGTGGAGCATAGGGTTTGCATCATTTATGAAAAATATGAAGAAACTCTTCCTATGATGATAGCCACATGACAAAGGTTAGTTTTATAGTTGCAAATGCATACAGTAAACATGAATTTAATGTTAAGCTGTGAAGTGCACTACTTGCTCATTGCCATTAAAGTGGTCTTAGGCTTGTTTTTCAACTAAGATTAAAGTCATTACAACACGAATAATATGTCAAAATCATTAAACTTTTGGATTGAAGAAGCTAGAGGTTAATTTGTTGTAGATTTGGTCGATATGATTAGAGGTATGCTCATGGAATAACATGCACACTAGAAGCTAAATGCCACTACTTGGAAAGGCAGCTAGTATCTCATGTTGAGGAGTACATTAGAGAGATAACAACAAGAGAAGAACACTTTATTATTAGACAATCAACAGCAAGTAGGGCTGAGGTTGAAGGCACTAATGAACTGCAAGAAGTGGACATCGAAAATGAAAATGGCTTTTGGCAAATAACTAGGCTTCCTTGTTTATGTGTAGTTGTTTTTGTTGGAACTAAACTTCACACATTATGACACACTTATGTAGATGAACAATGCCATGTGTATGGATAATGTTATGTTGTTAAGCCACTACTATGTATTTCTTATGAGCTAATATGTCTTACTTTTCTTTCTTGTGTAGATAAAAATGGCTTATGATGGTGCAATTTTAACAGTTCAGGGAAACAGCAATGGGACAATGCTGGTATGCAGATTGAGTTCCAAATTCTTTGTGGCCACGAGGTAGGCCAAAGAAGAAAGAATTCAAACCTTTCTAAAGGGCACAAAGAAATAAAAAATCAGTCATAAATGCAATCATTGTGGTTTATGGGGTCATCATAGAGCACAGCCCTCTACACGTACAGTCAACAGGCATCAAGGAGCAAATGTAAAACCCTCTACAGACAATAGGCATCATAGGAGCACGTGTAAAAACTCTACACATACAGACAACAGGCATCAAGGAGCAAATGTAAAACCCTCTATATGTACAGACAATAGGCATCATAGGAGCACATGTAAAACTCTACACATACAGACAACAGGCATCAAGGAGCAATTGTAAAACCCTCTATATGTACAGACAATAGGCATCATAGGAGCACGTATAAAAACTCTCTACACGGACAGACAACAAGCTTTGATCAGATGAGACATTCTATCAACAACTTATCTAGCGCTGTTGGGGTTCGAGCAAAGCTCTCAGTTAGGTGTGATGGATCAGAAGCGTTAGACATATCATAGTTCGTGAAAGTTTACATTCTTTTTGAGGCCAAATATAGTTTTTTTCGATTGGAGTGTATTTCAAACAATTTTTTGGTGGCCTTTGTGTCTACGAATGATTAGGTTTTTTCAAGTCTGTAGTACTAAATACATCTTAACTTTGTTATCTTTTGGCTCCAACTATAGTGCAGCAGCAATTGAAAGAAACGGCCTTTATTATGTGTGACTGGTTTCTGTTGTCATTTGCTGCATAAGTTGGTATTCAATTTAAATTCACATGCTCCATAATTGTAGTGAAGCAGCAATTGGAACAAATTGTCCACCAGCTGCAGTTTGCACATTTTGGTTTACACAACTGCAGTTTGAAGTACATAGAGCTCGCAGCTCTGACAAAATAAAATGTGATGGGTTATGTAATTCAATTAGAATTTAACTACAATATAGCTATTTACAATATGCAGTTTGCTGAGCATTAAGGTATTTCGGGTTCCACAAATAAATTCGATTCCATCAAAATTATAGCTATTTACAATGGCATACATTATACAACCTGCAATATTGCTATTTACAATATTTCTCTTGAGCTACAATTTAAAGCTGCAGTTTGAAATTGGAGCATGTAGTTTCAGCTTATGTAGCTGCAGTTTATACATGAGGGGAGGTATAACTTTACAAACAGCAGCTACTGACTCCTTGGCATTTAAACTGCAGCTCTAAATAGCATAAACAAGGCATAAGCCACCACTTCTTGACATAATATCTGCAGCCATCACCTCAACCACAACTAGAATGCTATTAAACAAAACTACAGCAGTCAAAATTCGATGTTTAATTCAACCACCTGGGATAATATATAATCAGAACGAGTTGGATTCATTGATAAAAGGTGTCAAAAGTACATTACTGGTTACAATTACATGGCCATTGATCTTCTCAACATTATCAAATACATAACAATTTTAAGAAAGAAAAAAAATATTGTGATAATGATAATAAATATTGCCATTATATATTTTTTGTATTAAGATGGTCTCAAAGTTTCTTTGACGTCTTCTTCTCAAAAGTTCGTGATTGGTTCTCCATTTTGCGTACCATGTCATCATCATCATTCAATCACATGGAGTATTTACAATCTGCTTTTGTTCAATTTCATGAATATTTCAATAACTTTCTGTCAGAATTTCTTTCTCTATAACATGTGAATAAGAAATGCAAATTATAATGACATTTGATTTGATGTTCCTTTATTAAGCCCTTTGATGAAAACGATTGACTTGTGCTCATTTTGGCTAATATAATACCTATTGAACAAAGTTATGGAAATATAAACTATTAACACTTTAACACTTCAAAACATGAGTAACAACTCATCCAAATCACATATTTTACTGAACAAATTGATTTCAATCATATACAAATTATATTTCTATTTCTAAGCAGTATTAAGTAAAGAAACAAAACTGTAGTATGAATAACAATTCAACCACATCACATATCTTTACTCGAACTATTTTGGAACAAATGAAAATTTATTTATTGCAAAGGGAAAAGTTAGGGCTTCAAGAACCAATGAGTATGTGCTTGTTTGAGTTCATGCTCATCATTATCAGCTCGAAGTTCGAGTGAGTTTTAGGATGGTGTTGAGCTCATATTAAAAAAACCTTATTCAAGCTCGGCCAAAGTTTGTTCGCGAGATCAGTTTAGATTGGGCTTATCGAACATGTTAATAAGCAGCTTGTTTAATGAAATAAACGAGTTTTATTTAAGCTTTAAGTGAGTCTTAATCGAGCTTGTTCGTGAGTAGCTTGTGAGAAATATATACAAGTTGTAATTAAAGTTTATTAAGCTTATGTTTATGAACAAGTTTTAATCGAGAATCAAGCTTAGTTTGTTCACGAGTTTTAAATGATCGTTTATGAACATAAATGAACACAAGCGTTGTTCAGTTTGTTCATTTAGCAATTGAGTATTTACAAAAGTGTTCAAACTCGTTCGCTTAGTTAATCAAATGATCATGAACAAGCTCTAATAGAGCCGAGTCATGAGTAGCTTGTTGAATGCTCGGTCATTTGCAGCCTTAGGCAAAGTGCTTTCGAGTACTGGAACACCCAAAAACAATATTACCTTACCTCGCTCTCTCGGTCTCACGCTCTCACAGACTTGTTGGATCGTAATATATTACATTACAATATGTATATATAGGAAGTCCCCTTAATTCTCCAAGAAATCCCAAAACAAGAGGTTAAATGTTACATGATGTTAAGATTTGGGGCTTTTACTTGACATGCTCTATCGTTGAAACCAAAAGGTCTTAGGTCCACTTTAAAAAAAAATTGTGGAAGATTTTAAAAACGTCAAATTGCTTGGAGAAGACAAATAAGGAATTTTGCAATTTCGAGAGGAAGCATACTTCCTTGGAATTTGATGGGGAGACCTCACACAATGGTGGGAATGAGAGGAGGAGCATGAGGAAGGAGGGACAATAAGCAGCCTGGTGTAGCAGGCGGTGAGGGTTTTGTAAGGTTTCACCGGGTTTAAGGAGAAACATAGATTGTAAATTGTAATGTTTTGGTGTTAGATATGTATATATGAAGGTCCTTTTTTCATTAATTTTAAAGTCTATTCTTAAAGTGACTTAATTTTGAATTGGCTTGAAGGATTTTTTTTTAGTGGAGTCATAATCAAAATGATTTCAATTTCTTGAGTGTAAGTGTAGCAGGTTTTACTTAAACTTTTCTTCAGGCCAGCCTTACATGAGGTAAACAATTCCTTGTTCACATCAACATTACTTGTTGGCCCCTCATTATTTTTGACCATTACTATTAAAGAAATAGTTTAGTCAAAATGAGTGACGGTCTCTAATGGTTGGTCAAGTCAATATCAATACTTCCCCTTTACTTCTTCCTTATGGAATTTATTCGATGAAATTTTTAATGTTTTGTTTATTGAGATCATTATTTTGCAATAACCACAGTAGAAACTGAATCTCAAAGAGGATAGTTGAGTGCTATCTTTTGAAGATACCTTCTTATCATACTTCTTCTTCTTCTTCTCTCCCCTATTGATTTTTCAATGAAGTTTGTTTTTCTTTTCAAGGGCCATATCAAGGCCACTTGTTTGATATGACCCTCTTTAATTGGAGTACAAGACATAATTGTTTGGGTATATTAACATTTCGATGCATACTTTTGTGAGAATTGACACACTCCAGAGTTAGTTTAGTGTGTCTCTAGTTGTGTTTTTATTTTTTTATTTTAATAAATCCTTGTGTTGTTGGGCCTTTTGAGTTACATTGTAATTTGTGTTTTTATGTTGATGTGTTCTTGTGTTAGGCATTGTGTTGTGGGCTATCTTTTTTATGCTGACTTGATTGTATGAATATTATCATGAGCTAGCCTAGGCTGGTGACTTATCACCCCCTTTTAATCGCATACTCTATCTGATTTAAAAGCAAAAAAAAAAAAAAAAATCATTTATTTAATTTTATTGTTTTCTCTTCAAAACTACTTGAAAACTTGGAAAGCTCACCAAAACCCATTAGAAACCACTTTTCTTCAGGTTTTGGGTTATTTCTCTCATTTATAATAGTGGTGCCTGTGTATTATTATGGTGATATTTGAATAAATTTTATTTTTTTAAGTTTAATATTTTTTTATTGTAACTTATTCCACTTGTAGGACTTCTTGATTGTGCAAGATTACAACGCCGGTGAAGAGATTCAAACAATGATATGAAACTAAAATGACGAATTGATTGTGGAGGTATACTTTCGATATTTTCCACCTCCCATTGTTTTAGATGCATTACAGCTTAGATCACTATTATCTTATCATCTCTTTATTGCTTTCTTCTTATTCATCTATAGTGTTTAACATAACTTGATCTAATTTTTGTAGTATGTTCTATTCTTTATCATTTTAAGTCTATACCAAATCGCATTGGCTCATTTGAAATTTTGTGGTGTGTTATGTACTCTAATTTTTGTAGTATGTTCTATTCTTTATCATTTATCATCGTTATTATTTGCTTTTTTGTTGTATGCAAATTTTTTAGTTTTTCATGTCCTGCATTTTATTAATTTTGTTAAAGAGCTAACAGAGCCATAACTTAGCCTAGTGACCCAATATGACCACTATTGAATACCCATTAACCACTTTTACATATGTTGACCACTAGAGCACCATTTGACTTACCACATTACTTATGTAGCTAAGTTATTTACTGATTCTCTTCCTTGTTGCATTTACATGATGCCATCCCTTTGATCTCTATGTTTAGAATATGTAAGGATGGTAAGTGGTTCTTCCTGTTATGTTGTAGCCATGCTTTGTCAACACTATAAATGGAGATTAACAAAATATGGGTTTTATACCCTTTCTTTATCCAAAATCACTTAGGTGCTATTTGGTTGCTTGCATTTGTAGTATACTGTAAGAAAACTTTCTGCATTTTGAAATTTTTGTTGTTTGATTTACTTCATTTGAAACACATTGCATTTTGAGAGTGTATTTGAAGTATATCTTTTAGTTCTAATTCGATGTATTTGAAAATTTTCAAATTTTATTTAAATTTAAATGAGTGATGATGTGATCGCACTATGCCGTCATATCATCGCCACCATTGTCTCCATTATTATGCTCCGCATACACCATACCCATTCGCTAATACTCTGCATTACTTCTTCAAATCAAATAAGAGAAATTCTTGCATTTTAGTATTTTCAACTAAACAACTTAAAATAATTCAAATATATTATTTTCACTTTACATCTCATGTCCTTTACACTGCGTTTCAAATTCAATCCACGAAACAGCCACTTAGAAATTTTTCGAGAAAGATTTGTCAATAAGAACACCAAATAGTTTTGGGGCTTGGAGAATCAAAATGATTCTTATTTTATGCAATATCTTGGACGAATATGTGCAGATGTGTTCAATCTGTTTAGATAACTCTACCCAGATTACATGAACGAAAGTAAATTTGAAATGCAAATTAAAGTTTGAGGGATAAACTTGTTTTAGACCACTAAATCATCTTTTTCTTTTAATTTTAGCCTAATAAATCTACTTTAAATGGATATGTTGCATGCTCATCGTTGAATCGATTGGTGGAATATCAAAATTGTATTATATGTCGCTATCGCTTACTACTATTATTAGTTCAGCCGCTTCTATTCTGCAGACTTATTTTGATATTTTTCAATTATTTTCAGAACCTTTCCAGCTGAACTTTAGAGCATTGCTACACTGTTATCTATAGGGACGGAGGGACTGAGCATTGGAAGGGTGAGGCACATAGGGAGGAAATCGATCAAAGAGTTATTTGTCTCACATTCTGAGCCTGAAATCAAATGTAGGCGGACGAAATAAAGTCAGAAGAAGAAGAAGAAGAAGACAATATAGATGTTGAGATTGTATATATGGTACAATACGTCGAAGAGCCATCTGGTATACGACAATACGAACTCAAGAGGCATGAGGTTGCACCTTCTATTCATATTGAATAGGTGATACAAAGTCAAATAGAAGGAGAGGCTTCAAGTTCCTGCTCAGATGATTAGCAAGAAGAGTGACAATAGCAATAACATACTATTTGTCAACATTGTTAAACTAGCTGAAGTACAAAAGCAGATGCAATGACAAATGAAAACAAATGATAAATAGATCTCCCAACTAAATATGTTAAAATGAATCGGATGATACAGACGAACATAATGATGTAAAGCAATGTGATAATAGTCTTGTTCCATCTAATCATCAAATAGTTAGTGTTATTGTCTATCAATCCACTTGTTGAATTAACACCTCAAACTTCAGTGCGTTTGAGGGAGAAATGTCGATTGGCTCCTCAATTTACCTTTTATAATGTACTAAGCATATCTAAGCCCCATGACAGCTATACAACTGGAGATTGTCATAAACACGAAGATTGGTAAATAAGGATCGCATATATCTCTCAGAGTATAATCAGATGTCATACTCTAAAGATTAGTCAGCGCCAAAGGTGTAATTAAAACAATTATAGTACTAAAAATAAAAAAAAGAATTAATAAATTAGTTGAGATATGAAGGTGAGGCTTTAAATATTTTTAATAACTCTTGTGCCTAAAATTTTGAATTAATATTAATTATTTAAATGTGGTGGTTCATGAGTTTGATGAGTTAAATCAGTATTGATTTATGAGTTTGATGAATTAAATCAGTATTGATTCATGAGTTTGATGAGTTAAATCAGTTTTGATTCATGAGTTTGATGAGTTAAATCAGTATTGATTCATGAGTTTGATGAGTTAAATCAGTATTGATTCATGAGTTTTATGAGTTAAATCAGTATTGATTCATGAGTTTGATGAGTTAAATCAGTATTGATTCAAGTGTCCCTTATTCGTTCACCGAGTGCGGCTAATAAGCTATTTGGTGAGCTTATTCATGCGTTTACTTTTCTTAACTTCCTTCTTAGAGCACTTATTAATGAAAGGGAGATTTAAAATTTGTAGATATTACTATTTTATTGTTCTTCAATAATGCAATACATTGAATTTTGTGAAATTTATTATTATATTAATTGTCGCCTTATCTCTCTTTTTTTTGATTAAATGGCTCAAACAAAAGTACAAAACTCTCTGTCTCTCTCTGTCTCTCTTTCTGGAGATATGCTATATTTGATGCTATGTGAATAGGACAAATTGAGGGTAAAATATCCTATTGTTAGTTTAGAATGAGATTTTAACTTTTAAAATAAGATACGGTTAAATATTATATTTTAAATTGATCAATTAAATTCAAAAAGATAAAATTTAACTGATATTAGAATAGATCTCTTTTTCAAAAATATATTTAATTAATCTACTCCATAAAATATTATAAGGGTGTAAATAGGTTGGGCCTTGCTCTAAGTGCTCTCAACTAGAGCTCGAAATTAAGATTTTATTTTACGAGTCAACTTAAGAGCCATCTCATTCTTAATCAAATAATTATCATAATAAAATTAATAATTTTTTTTTAAAAAGTAAAAAAAATAATAAAAAATTTATTTAATATGATAAAATGAGATAATTTTAAAATATTTTATAATCAAACTTGCTCACAAACTAATAGATCAAGTCAAGATTAATTTAAAATTAACTTGTTAACTCATCGAGCTTAAGCTGAATTCAAATCATAGTACAATTTAACTTGACTCTTCTACACTTCTAATTTTACTTCAACTTAAAATGATTCATTAAAATTAATTCTATCACATTCATAATTGTTACATTTTGAGACATGCCTAAAATATATCATAATTATCACAATAATTCAAAAAAATTAAAATAAAATATAAACTCTCAATATTTTCTAAAACCAAAAGAAAGCACATTAAATTACCACAAAAAGACTGTATAATGAAGAATCAAAGCGTAGAAAACACATGAAACCAAATGCATGCTTTATTATCAGAAAAATCTCTTACTAATTAATGTACAATAAAGTAAATCCTGAAGCAATATAATATAGATTATAAGTTGGCACATAAACAAAAAGAACAGAACAGTGATTTCAGCTATAAACTAAACATAAAAAGTTTTTTTTAAAATTTATTTTAAATATTCTTACCTGCCATTTAATGCCATTAGGGATTGTAAGTCCTATTTTGTTATTTATGGAATAATGTTGGGATGGAAGTTCTGAATGGAATGCCATTCAACTAAAAAAATACTCCGAATTTTCATATTATGAATAATATATTTAAAAACTATTTTAAATATATTCTTGTTTATATTGATGATGTTTTTATCTTTTCAAATACTATTGAAGAATATTTTAATCATTTAAAAATATTTAAATGGTCAATCCTGAAAAATGGTTTAGTTATTTTTGAGCCCAAAATTAAATTATTTCAAACTAAAGTAAGGTTTTTGGGTCATATAATTTTCAATGCTTCTATTATTCCAATTAATAGAAGTTTTGAATTCAGAAGACAAATTTTCTCATATTATTATTACGGATAAAACCGATTCTGAGAGGTTCTTGGAGCCCTCAACTATGTATGATTTTTTTTCACACAAGCAAGATCGACTTTTGTGATTGAAAAGACTCCACCATGTCGATATTCATCTTGGCGGTGTAAATTAAAGAAATGGTTAAGAATCTTCCTTATCTTAACCTTACTGACCCTGACAGTTTCAAAATTGTTGAAACTGACGCCTCTGATCAAGGCTACGGTAGTATTCTGAAACAACAAAAAAATTCTAAAGAAGAATTAACTCGCTTTGTTTTGGACGATGGAATCACTCAACAAAATTACTATTATTAAAGAGAAATGCTTTCGTCACAAGCATCTCTAAATTTCAAGATGTTTTATTAAATCAACATTTTTCTTCTTCGAATTGATTGCTCATCAAATACATAATTGAGCAAGATATAAAAATTTGGTTTCTAAATAAATTTTGCATCATGGCTCATTTGTCTTTGATATCAATTCATCAAAGGTAATGAAAATTCTTTTCCTAATTTTCTAACTCGTGAATTCTTACAGGGACGATGAGGGGTGGATCACCCCACATGGAAAGATGCCTCCTCCCGAGGTGGTAACTCATTTCGGAGGTCGAGGAGGCGTGCTAATGGAAAAGATCTGGTCAACTCAACGGTTGTCATGATCGACCTTAAGACATACCTATATGGTACATCGTCATCTTCAACTACGGTTGAAAAGTGAGATTTCTAAAGGCACCATCCCTAAAGATGTCATTGCACAGAACCTCTTTATTTCTCTAAAGAAATAAAACATAATATTATTGAATCAGATAGTTTGGTTTGAGGATTCATTTGAATCTTCCGCGATATCCTCAAGAGCTCCTACATACTTTTCTCTTAAATTTAGAATCAAATTCTGAATGTCTTAAGAAGAGGGTCCTAACTTAAGAGCAAGTTTAGGAGGTGGTTCGATAAAAGGTTTCACAAATGGGTTAGTACTAGTAGAATCTTTCTCTGAAGCTTTGCTAGTTTCAGGGCTAGAAACTTTTGTTTTTGTTTTAGACAGGCTAAAATATGATTAGCGATTATTTGAAGTATACTATTACTATAATTAATTTGTCTAATTATAGTAATAAATTCTTTAGAATTTGTGAATCGAACTTATTTTTTGAAG
Organism: Cymbidium sinense; assembly: GCA_021442155.1. Taxonomy (NCBI): domain Eukaryota; kingdom Viridiplantae; phylum Streptophyta; class Magnoliopsida; order Asparagales; family Orchidaceae; genus Cymbidium; species Cymbidium sinense. The sequence continues at coordinate 7,931,974 of CM038233.1, read as the reverse complement.
GTCGCTAATTCTAAAGGTTTATCATCCACCATTTTTTGCAGATGGAGGATAAGATGCTTCAATAATTTTTTCCGCTTGGGTTTCCATTTTTGGTAGACAAAGTAGCAATTTGAGCGGATTGAGCATAAGTAAAAAAAGCGATGAAAGGAATAGTTGCTTTGACTATTCTTTCCCTCATTTTCTCAATATAAATCATTTATTTTAAATGTTGGTTTTCAGTAAAACTTCTATCGAAAAGTTATCATACTTTGGTTGGAAGTATTCCTTGAATAACTTCTTTAGTCTTAAATTTTGTAGCTCATTAAGACTAAAGTTCATTTCGGAGTGGGAGATTGATTTTCTCTCACATGATGATAAATATGATTTCTGTTTAGGCAAAGTGCCTCGACAGATAGTTCAGGAGTTTGGGAACCATCAGATCTAGACTTTATAGAGGTTTCAGAAGGAATTAAAACCCTAGAAAGTGTAATAGATCGACGAGGGTTGAATCTGACTTCAACATGCCATCGGTTTGGATTATCCGATCATGATTGATGGTTGGTCTAGGTGTGAGATGGTATGGTCCATGATTCAAAATATCACCTCATTCCATTTAATCACTCATTAGTAGCATATGAGATGCATTTGTTTTCGAGTACCATTGGTGGTTGAACAACTTTGAACTCTAGGATTTAAAGTATTTAAAACTCAAAATGGATTCTAAATAGTTTGAGCACGGAGAAAAAAAATCATAACCATAAAGCTATAAATGTAATTTTAAAGCTTCAAAAAGGTTTATATCAGAAAGAGATAAACTTAAATTAGGAAAGGTGTTGAAGTAAACTGGCCTATGGCAGAGGTTAGTCTCTACAACACTCATAAGAGATTGTGCCCAATGAAGGCATCGGCCATCTCTTAGACTGAATAATATAGAAACATTTAATCCTTTGAGAGTTAAGGGCTTAAATGCTATCTGTATCATTCCAATATGGATATACTTGAAGTCTTGCATATATCTAAACGTGACCAGCTGATTAAATAGATCCTTCCCAAGAATAACATTCCAGCTCCAAATCTATGAGATTTGGCAGTCCGTGAAAAAATGAGCAAGATTTTACCATTGAATCATTTTTAGAATTAATAGCCCTCATTTTGGGGAAACTTCCATCCATTCATTGAAAACCTCTTTGATTGGATTAAGAATATTTAATTACGCTTAAAATAGTTCCACCATCTAAAGAACCATCTTTGGAAGATCTTTTGATAATATCTTTGTTCATTATGAACATCCATGAATGCCTTCGCTTTTGTTGAGAAGGAAGAAGGCCTTCATCATAACATAACACCAATAATTTCGTTAATTTTGTCGTAAATTAGTGGAGGATAAAAATACATTTTTCTCTTGGAATGGAGTTAGACCTTATTTACTTTGATGAAAGATCTTTTGTATAACGCATTTCTATACAAAATTGTATGGTTCGTCGATCATGAACATGATTAATCTCAACATACTTTAATTATCTTAAGATTTTTTCATAATTCTCTCTTGAGAGATTAGATTCAAATGGGAAAGGATTGTTTCCCAAATATCTTTCAAATAAGGCCCACAGATTATTTATTGAATAATCATAGGGATTAATTTCAATAATATTCTATTTTATTTCTTTAGAGAAATAAACAGGTTCTTGTGTAATGATATCTTTTAGGGATGGTGTTGCAGCTTTAGAGATCTCACCCTTTTCAACTGTAGTTGAAGAGGACGATGTACCATATAGGTATGTTTTAAGGTCGATCATGCCAATTTGTTGAGAGGATCATTTCCATTACGCCTGACCGACCTCCCGAAAAGAGTTACCACCTCGGTTAGGAGGAGACATCTTTCCATGTGGGGTTATCCACCCCTGATTGTCCCTGCAAGAATTCACGGATTAGAAAATCAGGAAGAGAATTTTCATTACCTTCGATGAATTCGATATCAAAGTCAAATACGGATAGTTGAGCTTGCCATGATGTAAAAAATTTTTCATAAACCAAATTTTTTACATCTTGCTCAATGTATTTGGTGAGCAATCTGAAGAAGAAAATGTTGATTTAATAAATTATCTTAAAATTTAGAGATATTTTTGTGAAAGCATTTCCCTTTTAATAATAGAGTACTTTTGCTGAGTGGGATTCCATCATCCCGAAACAAAGTGAACTAATTCTTCTTTAGAATTTTTTTGTTGTTTCAGAATACCACCGTAGCCTTGATCAGAGGCATCAATTTCAATAATTTTGAAACTGTCAGGATCAGTAAGGTTAAGGCAAGGAAGATTCTTAACCCTTTTATTAATTTTACGCACTACCATGGTATGAATATGTCGGCGGAGTCTTTCAATCTGTCAAAAGTGGGGGCATCTTGTCTGATTGTGATAAAATCTACATAGTTGAGGGTTCCTAAGAGCCTTGTAAGTTTTATATAAAATATCGAAATTTGTCATAAATTCAATACTTCTATTAATTGGAATAATAGAAGCATTGGAAATTATATGTCCCAAAAACCTTACTTCAGTTTGAAATAATTTAATTTTGGGCTTAGAAATAACTAAACTATTTTTAGGATTAACCATTTAAATATTTTTAAATGATTAAAATATTCTTCAATAGTATTTGAAAAGATAAGAACATCATTAATATAAACAAGAATATATTTATAATAGTCTTTAAATATATTATTCATAATATGTTGAAATTCGGGCGAAGCATTTTTTAGTCTGAATGACATTACATTTCATTCGTAATGTCCGAATGGAACAGTAAAAACAGTTTTATAGCGATCCAAATTTTTAATTTGGATCTGCCAACAATCATGATTTTAAATCAAAATTTGAAAATATTTTTACATTATGCAAACGATTTAATAAATCCCTTTTATTAGAAATAGGATATCTAATCCATTTTGATACCAGCTAATACCATGATATATAAAACTTAATTATTATGAAAACTAAAACTCACACAATTTAGCAAGCAGAGGAAGAACAAGAGAGAGGGAGGAGAGAAGGAAAGAAAATTAAGCACAGATACAAAGATAGAGCCTCTTATATACAAGTGGAGGGAAGAGAAAACTTTGCTTATACATTAAGCAAAGTAAATTGTAGACAATTATTTACATGTGGGGTACAATAATGTAACAACTTTCCAGGTGAAAGTTACATTATTTCGTCCGATGGGATTACTTTATGAGTTGTAAAGTAGATTCATTGCTCGTGGAGATAATGTCATCCGCTTTTGAGCTGTAAAGTAAAGCGGGTCTGGTGGAGATAATAATGCATTCCTTTTGCGCTGTAAAGACAAAGTGAGAAAGCAATAATTTAGCTATATGAAGCTGGAATCCATTAATTTTCTCCAGTGGATTCCACGTCGACACCGTCAGAAGAGTCGCCACTATCACAGATGTAGATAGGGTGATTAAACACCTTGGCGAGTTGATTCTCGTAAATCTTCTTGAGACATTCCTTATGTTGGATCTCATTCTCATGAGGGTAATGTCTTTTGATGCTTTGAAGCACCTCATCAACCGATAGCTCAAAATCCATAATTTTTGAGGGATCGTTAATTAAATAAGCTTTAATAGCTTTAATTTGTTTGAGCTTATCCTCAACGCTGATTGAATTTCACCATTTTAATAAAAACTATCTTTGAAAGACCAGCTGATTAAATGGATCCTTCCTAAGAATAACGTTCCAGCTCCAAATCCATGGGATTTGACAGTCCGTGAAGAAATGAGCAAAATTTTGCCTTTGAATCGTTTTTCTGGGATTAATAGCTCTCATTTTGAGGGCAGCTTCCATCCATTCATTTAAAACCTCTTTGATTGGATCCGGAAGAATATTTAATTCTGCTCCAAAATAGTTCCACCATCTGAAAAACCATGTTGAAAGATCTTTGTTGATAATATCTTTGTTCATTATGAACATCCATGAATGCCTTCGCTTTTCATTGAGAAGAAAGAAGGCTTTCATCATCATACATAACACCAATAATTTATGTCAATTTTGTCATTATTAGTGGAGGCTAAAATACATTTTTCTCTTGGAATGGAGTTAGACCCCATTCACTTTGATGAAAGATCTTTTGTATAACGCATTTGCTATACAAAATTGTATGGTTCATCTGATCACGAACATGATTAATCTCAACACACTTTAATTATGTTAAGATTTTTTCATAATTCTCTCTTGAGAGATTAGATTCAAATGGGAAATGATTGTTTCCAAATATCTTTCAAATAAGGCCCACATATTATTTATTGAATAATCAGAGGGATTAATTTCAATAATATTATGCTTTATTTATTTAAAGAAATAAAGCAGTTCTTGTATGATATCGTTTAGGGATGGTGTTGCTTTAGAGATCTCACTCTTTTCAACCGTAGTAGTTGAGAGGATGATGTACCATATAGGTATGTTTTAAATTGATCATGCCAAGTTGAGTTGACCAGATCTTTTTCATTAGCATGGCCTCGGCTGTGACCTCCCCAAAAAGAGTTACCACCTCGGTTAGGAGGAGACATCTTTCCATGTGGGGTGATCCACCCCTGATCGTCCCTGCAAGAATTCACGAGTTAGAAAATCAGGAAGGGAATTTTCATTACCTTTGATGAATTCGATATCAAAGTCAATACAGACAACTGAGCTTGCCATGATGCAAAAATTTATTTAGAAACCAAAATTTTATATCTTGCTCAATTATGTATTTGAGAGAACGATCAATCTAAGAAGAAAATATTGATTTAATAAAACATCTTGAAATTTAGAGATGCTTTTGACGGTGAAAGCATTTCCCTTTTAATAATTTACTTTTCTTTGAGTGGGATTCCATCATCCAAAACTAGCTAATTCTTCTTTAGAATTTTTTGTTGTTTCAAAATACCATAGCTTGATCGAGTCGGTTTTTAACAATTTTGAAACTGTCAGATCGGTAGGTTAAGAAAGGAAGATTCTTAACCCTTTCTTTAATTTTTGTCATGGTATGAATATCGGTATGGTGGTGGAGTATTTTTCAATTTGTCAAAATGTGAGGCCGCATCTTATCTTTGTGATAAAATCATTTACATAGTTGAGGGCTCCTAAGAACCTTTTCTGGTTTTATTCGAATAATATCGAATTTATTCATAAATTCAATACTTCTATTAATTGGAATAATAGAAGCATTGGAAATTATATGATCCAAAAACCTTACTTCAGTTTGAAATAATTTAATTTTGGGCTCAGAAATAACTAAACTATTTTTCAGGATTAACCATTTAAATATTTTTAAATGATTAAAATGTTCTTCAATAGTATTGAAAAATATAAGAACATCACCAATATAAACAAGAATATATTTAAAATAGTCTTTAAATATAGTATTCATAATATGTTGAAATTCGGACGGAGCATTTTTTAGTCTGAATGGCATTACATTCCATTCGTAATGTCCAAGAACGGAAAAGCGATTTTATCCTTTTAATTTTAATCGCAATAACCATTTTAAATCGAATTTTGAAAATATTTTTGCATTATGCAAACGATTTAATAAATCTCTTTTATTAGGAATAGGATATATAATTCATTTTAATACTTTATTTAGAGGCTTGTAATTTATTACAAGTCTCGGTCTCCCTCTTTCTTTTTCAGCTGATCCCATTACATAGAATGAGGTACAGCTCCATAGGGAGTAAGATTGCCGAATTATTCCATTCTTTAATAAATCGACAATTTTAGCTTTACATAGAGTAAGATAATGCTCGTTCATCTTACAAGGATGGGCTTAAGTGGGGATGTCCCTTTCATTGAAATTATCAATGTACGAGAATTCCACTAAATGAACATTTCTTTTCGAGAAAGTAATTGGGTTGTCTCCACAAACATCTTTCTAGAAATCTTGGAGATGATTAATTTTCTCCTATCCTGGGAAGAAATTTTTTTTGTTTGAGTTAAATCACTAATTTCTTCTTTGATAATTGATATGCATAGATTTATTATTAAGTCTATTCATTTCATTTATGATAATTTCTTTAGGATTGATGATAAAGCGGAATGTGATTTCTTTATTCCAAAGAAAATAAATTCTAGTATCACCAATTCTAGTGATATGCATTATTTTGAGAAGAAAAGGAGTTCTCAAGATAATGTTGTGTCAAATTTTGACTAAAATAAAAGGTATTTGAATACAAACATCATCTTGACACATGACGGATGATAATTTATACTTAATCTATAAAGACTCATCATGCCTTTAACCAACTTTTTTTCAAAATATTTAGAAGGAATAATTCATTCTTGAATGTAATTTAAGTCTGCTCCGCTATCCATTAGAGTAGTTAAATTTGGTAAAATAAATTCTTCATTTATAATTAATTTAATGAAAATATACCATTTCTGGTATATTGCCTTTTGAATATTTTGTAAGAAACCTGGTTCTTGAGTAGAATCGGCTTATATTTTCAAATGAATTGAGTCTTATTTAATTCAAGATCTATAAGGCGCCTATTCATCAATTCTTTCGACTTTTATTTGTTGAACTTCTATTTTCGGTTGCTTTAATTGATTTTAATTTTAAAATGGCGAAGAAAATGAACTGCTTTAGCTCTCATAAATACTTGATCATGGATATAGGAGGCTTTAAATCAAAATTTTCTAATTTATTTTTCTTCTTATCATTAAGGAGATTTATAATTTTATCGAGTTGAATCATCTTCAATTAATTGATCTTTTGCTCATGAGTGAGCATAAAAAGACCAGACATATTAATAATATTTTTGTAATAATCTACCTATTGACAGGATTTGCAACAGTTAGACTTATCAGAATCATGTGAAGATGAGGATGAAGTGTTTTCTACTTCCTCAGATTCTTTTTCAGAATCCAAAGTTGTGAGTAGAATCTTCATTAGGCTTTGTTTCTTCACAATATGAAGTTCTTAACTTCTTCTTCACCCATCTGTTAGCATAGTGACCAGCGACGCATTTATAACTTTTATTTCTCTTGTCTCTTTGGTCTTTGAACCAGAGGGACGAGAGTGCTTAGATTTATGCGTGAATTTCTCACGCTTAGGAAAAACAATCTTTTTTGTTTTTCCTTTATGTTTGGAAGGTGACAGACGTACCTGAGGATCACAGTTGAACTAATCACAGAATTCTCTAAGCTATTTTTGCTCAAGCAGTCATTCTCTTTTTATTTGATCTTTTAATTTAAAATCAGAGCAAATAACTAATCTTATTTTGATACAGGCAGAAATAAGGTTTTTATATGTAAGAGTTTCATATGGAATTGTTCTATCATAAAGACGGAGAGAAGCGTTGACCTTTTCAGCAAAAAGGTTGGGAAGACCTTCAATGAATTTTGATTTCCAATGAAGGCTATTGGCATCATAGAGCGTCATAACGCGTGCCAGGAAAATAGTCTTATACCATCGAAAATGGGTTAAGGATGGACATCTTAATTTTTGGAGTAAGGAGTGAGTTTTTTCTCCTTGATCTCCAATAGATCCAGCAAAATGATCTATAATTGTTTGAAGAAGATTATAGACCAAATTTTCATTAGGTTTTGCTGTTCTTTTGGAAGATCTTTAGTACATAAGTCAATTTCTCTAAGGAGATCTTCCCTTTGAGGAACAGTGAGAAAATTATCCCACCACACTTTCAGAGTTCCAGAGAATCCTGAAATGATGGCACGAGCGACAATATGAGATTTTGCTGCTACTTGATGTCTAGATTGAATAGCAGTAGTGAACATAAGCATACGATGAAGGGTATGAATGATTTGGTGTTCAGAAAATCCATCAATATTCCATTCATATAAATAATCTCCATCATAGGAATTTCTTACGAAATGAGTATCTTCCTCAAATAATAAATCAAGAGGTGTTGGTTTTTTATAATAATGTTTTTCCAAATTTTTCTTGGGATAAGAAAGTTTTTGGATATCAAAAGGAGGATGAGAATCTTGTAATTCTTGAAAAAGGGTTTAAACTTTTTCAACATTACTTTGTTGATTAATTTTATCAGTATCATTTTCGGTTGAGGTCTCATTTGAATCTTCATCCGTTTGGCTGATATCCTCAAGAGCTCCTACATACTTTTCTCTTAAATTGATCAATCAATGTCTTGAAGAGAGTCCTAACTTAAGAGAGCAAGTTAGGATGTTGTTGGATAAAAGGTTTCACAAATGGGTTAATACTAGTAGAAGCTTTCTCTGAAGCTTTGCTAGTTTCAGGGCTAGAAACCTTTTGTTTAAGCATCTGATCGATTTTAGACTCTAGGCTAAAAAGATGATCAGCGATTATTTGAAGTATACTATTACTATAATTAAGTTGTTTAATTATAGTAATAAATTCCTTTAGAATTTGTTGATCATAACTTATTTTTCCGAAGGCCGCTAAATCTAAAGGTTTATCATCCACCATTTTTGCAACAGATGGAGGATAAGATGCTTCAATAATTTTCCCTTGCTCAGTTTTCTATTTTTTGGTAGACAAAGTAGTAATTTGGAGATTGAGCATAAGCGCAAAAAGCGAAAGGAATAATTACTTTGACTATTTCTTTTCCTTATTTTCTCGAAATATAAATCATTTATTTTGAGACGTTGGTTTTCAGAAGTAAAACTTCTATACCAAGTACGAAAGTTATCATACTTTGGTTGGAAGTATTCCTTCAGAACAACTTCTCTAGTCTTAGAACCTATTTTGTAGCTCATTAAGACTAAAGTTCATTTCAGATGGAGTGGGATTGATTTTCTCTCACTGGATGATAAATATGATTTTTGTTTAGGTGAAGTGCCTCAGATATTTAGAGTTTGGGAACCATCGATCTAGACTTTGAGGTTTTGGATGGAATTTAAACCTAGGAAGTGTGAGGTTGAATCGACTTTAACATCCATCACCGTTTGGATTATCGATCAATGTCTTGTTTGATGGTTGGTTTAGGATGTGTGAGGATGGTATGGTCTATGATTCTAAATACCACCTCATTCCATTTAATCACTGCAGTAGCAATATGAGATCTAGATTTGTTTTGATCAGAGTAGTTCATTCAGTTGGTTGAACAACTTTCTGAACTCTAGGATTTAAAGTATTTAAAACTCAAAAATAGATTATGAAAATTAGGGTAATAGTTTCAGAACTTGGGAGAAAATCATAACCATAAAGCTGTAAATGTAATTTTAAAGCTTCAAAAAGGTTTATATCAGAAAGAGATAAACTTAAATAGGGAAAGGTGTTGATGTGGCACGCTCACACTCATAAGAGATTGTGCCCAATGAAGGCATCGACCATCTCTTAGGCTAATAGAAGCATTTAATCCTTTGAGAGTTAAGGGTTTAAATGCTATCTATATCATTCCAATATGGATATAGTATATATGCGGTCTTTATGAGTTAATAGATAAATGGTTTTGTCCATTTGATCTACAGTAATGGTTTGTTCTATGATTTTTATCGAAGATTTTTCCTTAAAATCAAAAGTTCCAAATTGATAAATGATAGTTTTATCAATTTTGGGAAGAGACCATCTGTTCAGGTCTTCTTCATTCAAGGGGAACTCTGTTATTTCAGAGTTCTTGATTAAATATTATTCCTTCTAATCATTAGATTAGAAGTTACATCAGGAGGCGAAGATGCCATGAGAGGGAAGGAGAGATGATGAAAGAGGTTGTCTTGATTAAACACTTAATAAGGATTAAACTAACCAAGTTCAGAACATCCATGAATAGTATTCAGAGTCATAAAATAGGGACTTATCCCAGATTCACCATTTTGAAGATGGAATCTGACATGGGAAGAACGGAACATAGTACAAGTTAATCCAGTAGGTGAAAAAGAAAAAACTTCAAACATCCTCCAGGGATCACCCCATCATGGCTCGATGCAATACCGGGATATATAAAACTTAATTATTATTAAACAACTAAAACTTACATTGCCAACTCTGGACATGGAAGAACAAGAGAGAAGCGAGGAGAGGAGAAGAGGAAAGAAAACTAAGCACACTTAATACATAGAGCCTCCTTATATAGAAGTGGAGCGGAAGAGAAAAACTTTGAAATATAAGCAAATGTACAATTATTAGACAGAATTATTTCTATCATAGAGGGTACAATAATGTAACAACTTTCTAGGTGGAAAGTTGCATTATTTCATCTGATGGGATTACTTTATGAGTTGTAAAGTAGATTCCCTGCTGGTGGAGATAATGCCATCCGCTTTTGAGCTGTAAAGTGGGATTTGATAATAAATGCATTCTTTTGCATTGTAAAGGCAAAGTGGAAGCAATAATTTAGCTGTATGAAGGAGAATCCATTAATTTTTCCGATTGGATTCCATCGACATCGTCGAAGAGACGCTATCGTTATGATAGGGTGATTAAACACCTTGGCTTGATTCTCTAAATCTTCTTGAGCGTTCCTTATGTTGGATCTCATTCTCAGGAGTAACGTCTTTTGATGCATCTCATCAATCGATAAATCAAAATTATAGTTTTTTTACGGATCGTTAGTTCAGAATATGCTTTAATAATAGCTTTAATTTATTTAAGCTTATCCTCAACGCTGATTGAATTCCACCATTTTAATAAAAGCGTCTTTGAAGGACCGGTGATTAAATGGATCATTCCCAGAATAACGCTCAAATCCATGAGATTTGGTAGTCAGAAGAAATGAGCAAGATTTTGCCCTTGAATCATTTTTTCGGGATTAATAGCCCTCATTTTGGGCGACATCCATTCATTGAAGACCTTTTGATTGGATCAAAGAATATTTAATTCTGCTCCAAAATAGTTCAACCATCTGAAGAACCATGTTGGAAGATCTTTGTTGATAATATCTTTGTTCATTATGAACATCCATGAATGCCTTCGCTTTTCGTTGAGAAGGAAGAAGACCTTCATCATAACACACAAATAATTTAAGCCAATGCTAAATTAGTGGAGGATAAAAATATATTTTTCTCTTGGAATGGAGTTAGACCCCATTCACTTTGATGAAAGATCTTTTGTATAACACATTTGCTATATAAAATTGTATGGTTCATCTGATCATGAACATGATTAATCTCAATACACTTTAATTGTGTTAAGATTTTTTCATAATTCTCTCTTGAGATATTAGATTCAAATGGAAAAGGATTGTTTCCCAAATATCTTTCAAATAAGGCCCACATTATTTATTGAATAATCGAGAGGATTAATTTCAATAATATTCTATTTTATTTTTTTAGAGAAATAAATATGTTCTTGTCAACATCTTTTAGGGATAGTGTTGCGACTTTAGAGATCTCACCCTTTTCAATAGTTGAAGAGGGATGTACCATATATTATGTTTTAAGTCGATCATGCCAATGTTGAGTTGGGGATCTTTTTCATTAACATGGCCTGTCTCCCAAAAGAGTTACCACCTGAGGATGAGACATCTTTCCATGTGGGTGATCCACCCCTGATCATCCCTGCAAGAATTCACAGGTTAGAAAATCAGGAAGGGAATTTTCGTTACCTTTGATGAATTCGATATCAAAGTCAAATAAAGACAAATACCATGATGCAAAAAATTTTAGAAACCAAATTTTTATATCTTGCTCAATGTATTTGAGAGGAATAGTCAATCTGAGAAGAAAATGTTGATTTAATAAAATATCTTGAAATTTAGAGATGCTTTTGATGTGAAGCATTTCCTTTTAATAATGAGTACTTTGGTGGGATTCCATCATCCCAGCGTAATTCATCTTTAGAATTTTTCATTGTTTGAATACCACTAGTATGATCGAGGCATGGGTTTCAACAATTTTGGCTGCCGATCGATAAGGTTAAGACAAGAAAGATTCTTAACCCTTTCTTTAATTTTACGCACTGTCATGGTATGAATATCAGACCATGGTGGTGGAGTCTTTTTCAATCTGTTAAAAAGTGGGGACGCATCTTGTGCGAGATTATGATAAAAATCAGTTACATAGTTGAGGGCTCCTAAGAACCTCTATAATTAGTTTTTATCGAGAATAATATCAGGAAATTTATCTACAAATTCAATACTTCTATTAATTGGAATAATAGAAGCATTGGAAATTATATGACCCAAAAATCTAACTTCAATTTGAAATAATTTAATTTTGGGCTGAGAAATAACTAAATCATTTTTCAAGATTAACCATTTAAATATTTTTAAATGATTAAAATGTTCTTCAATAATATTTGAAAAGATAAGAGCATCATCAATATAAACAAGAATATATTTAAAATAGTATTTAAATATATTATTCATAATATGTTGAAATTGAGAGCATTTTTTTTCCAGAATGGCATTACATTCCATTATAATGTCTCAAGGAACATTAAAAGCGATTTTAGCGATCCAAATTTTTTTGTTTTGATATAACAGATTTTAAACCAAAATTTGAAAATATTTTTGCATTATGCAAACGATTTAATAAATCCCTTTTATTAGGAATATGATATCTAATCCATTTTAATACTTTTGTTTAGAGCCTTGTAATTTATTACAAGTCTCGGTCTCCTCTTTCTTTTTATCCCATCACATAGAATGAGTGCCTGGGAGTAAGATTCGAATTATTTCCTTCTTTAATAAACGTAATTTGACATAGAGTAAGATAATGCTCGTTCATCTTACAAGGATGGGCTTAAGTGGGGATGTCCCTTTCATTGAAATTATCAATGTACGAGAGTTCCACTAAATGAACATTTCTTTTCCAGAAAGTAATTGGGTTGTCCTCACAAACTTCTTTCTGGAAATCTTGGAGACAATGATTAATTTTCTCCTTTATGTGGGGGGAAGAAATTTTTTGTTTGAGAGTTAAATCACTAATTTCTTCTTTCAGATAATTGATATGCATAGACTTATTATTAAGCCTATTCATTTCATTTATGATAATTTCTTTAGGATTGATGATAAAGTGGAATGTGATTTCTTTATTTCAAAGAAAACACTGAATTCCGATATCATCAATTCTAGTGATAGGAATTATTTTGAGAAGAAAAGAAGTTCCCAAAATAATGTGTTGTGTCAAATTTTTGACTAAAAGAAAAGACATTTTAATACAAACATCATCTTGACACATGACATGATGATGATAATTTATACTTAATCAGAAGACTTAGTAGCCTTTTAACTTTTTTTTCAAAATATTTAAAAGGAATAATTCATTCTTGAATACAATTTAAGTCTGCTCCGCTATCCACTAGAGCAGTTAAATTTGGTAAAATAAATTCTTTATTTATAATTAATTTAATGAAAATATACCATTTCTGGTATATATTGCCTTTTGAATATTTTGTAAGCGGTGAGAGTGCTTCTAAAATGAATTGGTGCTTCGATTTAATTCAAAATCCATAAAGCATCCATTCATCAATTCTTGCTGCTTTTATTTCTTGAACTTCTATTTTCAATTGCTTAATTGATTTTAATTCACAAATCGAAGAAGAAGATGAACTATCTCACAAATACTTTCATGGAGTATATTTGAGGCTTTAAAACAAATTTTTCCAGTTTATCTTTCTTCTTATCATTAAGAAGATTTATAATTTTATCACGAGTTGAATTATCTTCAACTTGTGCTAAAAGTTTAATTAATTGATCTTTTTGCTCATGAATGAGCGTATAAAGACCAGACATATTAATAATATTTTTATAATAATCTACCTATTGACAGGATTTGCAACAGTTAGATTTATGAGAATTAATTCGGCAAGCTTACTCCTATGGGCTCGCATTCTATATAATGGGATCAAAAAAAGAAAGAGAGACTTGTAATAAATTACAAGCCTCTAAATAAAGTATTAAAATGGATTAAAATGTTCTTCAATAGTATTTGAAAAGATAAGAACATCATCAATATAAACAAGAATATATTTAAAATAGTCTTTAAATATATTATTCATAATATGTTAAAATTCAGACAGAGCATTTTTTAGTCCGAATGACATTACATTCTATTCGTAATGTCCAGAGAACGATAGCTTTTATAGCGATCCAGAACTATTAATTTGGATCACAATAATTTTAAATCAAATTTTGAAAATATTTTTGCATTATGTATATGAAGTCCCCTTAATTCTCGAATCCCAAAACAAGAGATTAACTTACATGATGTTAAGATTTGGGGCTTTTACTTGACATGCTCTACGAATCATTTGAAACCAAAAGGTCTTAAGTCCACTTTAAAAAAAAATTGTGGAAGATTTTTAAAAACACGTCAAATTGCTTGGAGAAGATAAATAAGGAATTTGCAGAGGAAACATACTTCCTTGGAATTTGATGGGGAGACCTCACACAATGGTGGGTGCTCGAAGGAGAGAGGCATGCAGGAAGGAGGAGTGCAACAATAAGCAACTGGTGAGCCGGCAGGTGAGTGTTTTGTAAGGTTTCACGGGTTTATGAAGGAGAAACATAAATTGTAAATTGTAATGTTTTGGTGTTAGATATGTATATATGAAGGTCCTTTTTTCATTAATTTTAAAGTCTATTCTTAAAGTGACTTAGTTTTAAATTGGCTTGAAGGATTGTTTTAGTGGAGTCATAATCAAAATGATTTGATTTCTTGAGTGTAAGTGTAGGGTTTTACTTAAACTTTTCTTTGAGCCATCATGAGGTAAACAATTCCTTGTTCACATCAACATTACTTGTTGGCCCCTCATTATTTTTGACCATTACTATTAAAGAAATAGTTTAGTCAAAATGAGTGACGGTCTCTAATGGTTGGTCAAGTCAATATCAATAGCAAACTTCCCCCCTTTACTTCTTCCTTATGGAATTTATTCGAATAAAATTTTTAATGTTTTTGTTTATTGAGATCATTATTTTGCAATAACCACAGTAGAAATTGAATCTCAAAGAGGATAGTTGAGTGCTATCTTTTGAAGATACCTTCTTATCATACTTCTTCTTCTCTCCCCTATTGATTTTTCAATGAAGTTTGTTTTTCTTTTCAAGCCATATCAAGGCCACTTGTTTGATATGACCCTCTTTAATTTAGTCTGACATAATTGTTTTGGTATATTAACATTTGATGCATACTTTTGTGAGAATTGACACACTTGAGTTAGTTTAGTGGACTCTAGTTGTGTTTTTTTTATTTCAATAAATCCTTGTGTTGTTGGGCCTTTTGAGTTGCATTGTAATTTGTGTTTTTATGTTGATGTGTTCTTGTGTTAGGCATTGTGTTGTGGGTGTCTTTTTTTTGAATATTATCATGAGCCTAGAACGACTTATCACTTTTGATCGCATACTCTATCGATTTAAAAGCAAAAAAAAAACCATTTATTTCATTTTATTGCCCTCTCTTCAAAAAACTTGGAAAGCTCACCAAAACCCATTAGAAACCACTTTTCTTGGTTTTGGGTTATTTCTTGCCTCATTTATAAGTAGTAGTGTCTGTATTATTATGTTATGGTGATATTTGAATAAATTTTTATTTTTTTAAGTTTAATATTCTTTATTGTAACTTATACTCTCCACTTGTAGGACTTCTTGATTGTGCAAGATTACAACGCTCGGTGAAGAGATTCAAACAATGATATGAAACTAAAATGACGAAGAATTGTGAGGTATACTTTTGATATTTTTTAGCTCCACCTCCCATTGTTTTAGATGCATTTGAGATCACTATTATCTTATCATCTCTTTATTACTTTCTTAGGCTTATTCATCTATAGTGTTTAACATAACTTGATCTATATTTTACTTAGTTTATTAGTTTATTTGGTATTTTAAGTCTATACCAAACACGCATTGGCTCATTTGAAATTTTTGTGGTGTGTTATGTACTCTAATTTTTGTAGTATGTTCTATTCTTTATCATTTATCATCGTTATTATTTGTTTTATTTGTTGTATGCAAATTTTTTTAGTTTTTCATGTCCTGCATTTTATTAATTTTATTAAAGAGCTAACAGAGCCAAAACTTAGCCTAGCTAGTGACCCAATATGACCACTATTGAATACCCATTAACCACTTTTACATATGTTGACCACTAGAGCACCATTTGACTTGCCACATTGCATACTTGATGCCATCTCTTTGATCTCTATGTTTAGAATGTGTAAGGATAGAAAGTGGTTCTTCCTGTTATGTTGTAGCCATGCTTTGTCAACACTGTAAATGGAGATTAACAAAATATGGGTTTTATACCCTTTCTTTATCCAAAATCACTTAGGTCTATTTGGTTGCTTGCATTTGTAGTATCTTAAGAAAACTTTCGCATTTTGAAATTTTTGTTGTTTGATTTGCTTCATTTGAAATACATTTTGAGAGTGTATTTGAAGTATATCTTTTAGTTCTAATTGATGTATTTGAAATTTGTCAAATAATTTTAAATATCTGATGAATGTAAAATGAGATCGCATGATGCTAATCGTCACTGAGTCGTCATCACCACCACCCGTTATGTCGCCAATTATTGTCTCCATGATCATCAAATCACCGCTATATGCGCCACCTATTCACTTTTCTGCATTACTCATCTTCATCAAACAAGAGAAATGAAATTCTTGCATTTTAGTATTTTCAACTTAAAAATAATTCAAATATATTATTTTCACTTTACATCTCATGTCTTTTACTGCGTTTCAAATTCAATCCAAAATACCATTTAGAATTTTTTTAGAAAGATTTGTCAATAAGAACACCAAATAGTTTTGGGGCTTGGAGAATCGAAATGATTCTTATTTTATGCAATATCTTGAATAATATGTGGATGTGTTCAATGTGTTTAGATAACTCTACCCAGTTACATGAATGAAAGTAAATTTGAAATGCAAATTAAAGTTTGAGGGATAAACTTGTTTTAGACCACAAAATCATCTTTTTCTGTTAATTTTAGCCTAATAAATCTACTTTAAATGGATATGTTGCATGCTCATCGTTGAATCGATTGGTAGAATATCAAAATTTATTATTTAGAGAAATTGTATTGTATGTCGCTATTATAACAGTACTATTATTAGTTCACGCTTCTATTCAGACTTATTTTGATCTTTTCAATTATTTTAACCTTTCATGAACTTTAGAGCATTGCTTGTTATCTATAGGGAGTAGCATTGGAAGAGGGTGAGGCACATAGAGAAAAATCGATCAAAGAGTTATTTGTCTCACATTCTAGCCTGAAATCAAATGAAGACGATGCCCAAAAATAAAGCTAGAAGAAGAAGAAGAAGAAGAAGAAGACAATATAGATGTTGAGATTGTATATATATAATACGTAAGAGCTATGTATCACATATCTGAACTCAAGCGGCATGAGGTTTGATATGGCTCTCAAAATACCACTAGTCAAAGCACAAATCTTGATGTCGAAAGCTATATGATTTTGAGTCAAAACCGATCGAGATCAAGCACTTAAAATATCATTAGAATCTTCGGGACATCAATTAAATCCCAAAACAGCTCTCAAATATGAAGTGTTTATAGTCAAATCGAGCGTTTCGACGAGCCGGATCTAATGAGCCTAAGATCTCATAATTCCGACTTCATTTGGGCATCCAAATGCTCAAAATACATCAAATGATCGAAGGAGTCATCACGTCCGATCGAGGGGAGTGGTATGGGCCTTACATGAATTTACTAGAATACCCTCCTCCCATCTATAAATAGGCCTCACTCCTCACATGGAGGGGCTAAGCTAAGTAAGTGAAGCAAGTGAAGAAGGAAGGCTGAAACAAGTGAAGAAGAACAAGAACAGCAAGGAAGAAGAAGAAGAAGAAGAAGAGTCAAACAAGTGAAGAAGAAGGAAGCTAAAGCAAGGAAGAAGGCAAGGAAGAAGAGGAAGAGTCCGATCGAGGAAGAAGAGGAAAAGTGAAGTGAGGAGGAAGAGAAAGCTCTAAAGCTTGAAGATCCCGAACAAGATCACTTGCCATGGATTTCTACATTTCCAGCTACCGGCATCTCCAACATCGACTATTATAAAGCGATCGTTGTTACCTGTCCCTTTCTCAAATAGAATTCGTAATCCGTTATCGGAAGATTTTGTACTCGAAAGGATACATAGTGGAATCTTTTCTTGGGCTAGGCCAGTGGTTTTCCCCTCTTTTGGTTTTCCACGTTAAAATTCAGGTGTCTCATGTTCGCTCTTTAATTACGTGCTTTGGACTAATCAACAAGGCTAAGGCATAAATTTTACTCTCGTGATTTTCCACGCATGGTTTGGCGTGCCGTGGGAAGTAAAACCCTTCAACCTCAATTTCCGTGAACATCCACGTTATGGCCAATAGGCACAACACTCGTCATAATGGAACCTCCCGCTCCAACTCCCGTCATTCTCAAAACCCATCCCTAAACCAAGGACGCCATGTTGAGGAACGGGAATCTCTTTGGAAGATCGTGTCCGTCGAATGGAGTCTCAAAATAAGATGATCCGACTTTTGCAAGGACTACAACGGCTACTCGACAAACATATCTCCCCAAGATCGGTCATTGCGGGAGGAGGTCAAACGCTAATCCTCCGACTGGAGTTCCTCCGCAGGAGCCGTAGCGCGATCTCCTTGACCGCTAGTTCCACTCATCCATCGCGTACTCAGCGGTTACTAATCCGATCGTTGTTGATAGCTTCACACATGCTCATCTCATTAATCGCACATCATGACATTCGCGGTACAAGATGAATTTCACCTTCAAGATAGAAATCATCTTCACCCACAGCGGTTATGAGGAGTCCTCACCTTTAGTTGAAGCCATTCTTGACATCCAATTCCGTAGGTTTCAAGCTTAGAGCATTGATTCTATGATGGGGCAATACCCCGCGAACACATCGACCATTCAGGACTATCATGCATATCCAGCTCACACCTTGCTGCTGTGTCTTTCTGTTACCCTCAAAGGGCAAGCTTCGCACTTGGTTCTATTCTCTTCCAAGGGGATCCATCCATACCTTTAACGAACTTCGCGGGTTCTTTGTGGAGCAGTTCATTGCAAATAGAATCATTAAAGATTCCTCCCATCTTTCCATATTCACGAGCGAGGGTGAATCACTCAAAGAATACTTCGAGGTTCTCTTTAGAAGCTCGCCAAATACACAGGGTAGACCACGAACTATTAAGAGGAGTTTTCCTTGGAGGACTCCGTCAGGGCCTTCATTCGTCATTAATGGACACGGTCCGCTTATCGACTTAGTTCATCGTGTAGAAGCACAAATCTCCGCCGATGAAGCTATTAATGCTCATCGCAAACAATTTGAACAATATGCCAAAACACGAAAATGGACCGGGCCCATCAAAAGAAGCGACAAGGTAGTCATGATCTCTCCCTCACGACCCCATATCAACAAGCGTGAACCTCGAGGAAGACATACACACCGCTGAACACATCTTGTTAACCTCCGATGGTTATTCAATGAAGAACATATCAAGTGGCGCATCCATTGAAACCGAATTGAAATCGGGAGCAATATTGTCATTTTCAGGCCGTGGACATACTAGAAGCATGTATACAACTCAAGGAAGAAATCGAGACTCATTCAACAAGGATACTACGTCATTTTGTGAAGAATCAACCACCTCAAACAAACACACCTCCGTTTGGGGCAGCAGAACAATCATCACAAAACAACCAAATAATCATCAAATAATTGGAGAAATCAAACAATCGCAGGAGGATCGATACTACATAATCAAGTTCTGCCTCCAAAGAACGAGTTGAAGAAGTCTTGTGATCATTCCATCACTTTCAATGACTCGGACTTAGAAGGAGTCCATATCCCTCATCAAGATCCACTTGTCATCGCGGATCGGTGATCCTTGTTATAACGTTAAAGAATTTTGATCGATAATGGGAGTTACTGATGTCTTATTTTACTCAACTTTTCTTAACATGGCTAACATAGGCAAAAGCTCCAACCATTTCTTTGGACCACTATATGGGTTTGATAATCACCCGATGCAGTGAAGGGACAATCACTCTTCTGTTACCCTCGGAGAATTCCTCGACAAGTGACTCATTTAATATTCATGGTGGTGAAGTCGGATTCGCATATAATGCAATCTTGGAGGCCCTCCAATCAATTTTGGTCTATCACTTGATTGCCTCATCGAAGATAAAATTTCCTACCCGTGGAGTTGGGGTGGTTTGTGGAAATCACGACTCAATCATGTTATCTCGGACAAGCTCAACGCTTCCATCACCTTGATCGAAGATCTTAACTTTCGAGAAAGAGTACCTCAAAAAGCTTCCACAGAAGATTTACTCTCAATAGTATTATCAGATGACCAACCATTACGAACAGTGCAAGTGGGATCTTTACTCTCAGAAGAACAAAGGGAAAAGTATATAAATTTCTTACGCATGAATCAAGACATATTTGCTTGGAGTCCAGCAGATATGCCGGGGGTCGACCCCAATGTAATCACGCACTCCCTCAAAATTAATCCAACGTTCAAACCAATCATCCAAAAGAAGCGGAGTTTTGCACCGATCGTCTTGCTATTGAACAAGAAGTTAACAAGCTCATAGAAGCGGGATTCATACGAAGTGCATTACCCCATGGCTAGCAAATGTTGTCATGGTTAAAAAAACAAATGGAACATGGAGGATGTGTGTTGATTATGATCTTAATAAGGCCGCCAAAGGATAGTTTTCCTCTTCCTCGAATCGATCAATTGGTGGGGCGCTACATCCGGACATCAAATGCTCGATTTTGGATGCTTATTACGTACAATCAAATAAAGATGAACCCAATAGATGAAGAGGCTACGTTTCAAACATATAAAGGTTTATATTGTTACCAAGTCATGCCATTTGGATTAAAAAATCTTTGGTGCTACCTATCAACATGAATAAGGTTTTAAAGACACGCTAGGCCACATGGAGGTGTATGTGGATGACATGTTAGTGAAAAGCTTAGAAAAGTCACAACATATTTTGGACTTAGAAGCATGCTTTGACCTCCTTCGACGCTATAACATCGACTTAACCCAACCAAGTGTGCTTTTGGGGTTACGTCGGAAAATTTCTTGGATTTATGGTAACTCACCGTGGGATAGAGGCTAACCAGAAAAATCAAAGCTCTCCAAGATATGATTCCTCAGAAGAATATCAAGAGGCGTTCAACGTTTGAATGGTCGAATTGCGCATTATCCGTTTCTAGCCCGTTCGGGGACAAATACTTGCCATTCTTTAAAATATTGAAGGGAGCTAAAATAATAATTTTCAATGGACCGATGAATGTCGGTATGCTTTTGAGCAACTAAAAGAATATCTAGCATCTCCGCTATCCAAACCTATTCAAGGAGAAAGCGTTATACTTATATCTTGCGGTTTCTTCCCACGTAATAAGCTCAGTTTTAGTGCGAGAAGAAGATGGGGCACAACAACCAATTTATTACATCAGTAAAATTCTCTCTGATATAGAAAGTCGTTATCCATTTGCAGATAAAGTGGCTCTGGCGTTAATTTTCTCAGCGCGAAAATTGCGTCCATACTTTCAAGCTCACACCATCGGCGTTTACAGCGATTTACCATTAAGGGCCATCTTACGAAACCGAAGCATCACGGAAGATTGATCAAATGGTGCAGAGAAGCTGGGAGAATTTGATATAAATTTTCTACCGGCCATAAAGTCTCAAATACTTGCGGACTTTATAGTGGAATCACCAACTCTAGAAGAGCTATCGCTCGTGTCTTTCATCTCTCGATGGACTCTCTACGTTGATGGAGCTTCAGCTTGCGGTCTTGGTCGGAATCTACTTGTTTCCCCCAAAATACCCCAAAATTCCACTAATAACATGGCGAATATGAGGCTCTCATCATGAGGACTACTGTTCTGCAAAACTTAGTAATTCACCCCTCCCAAGCCTCCCAAGTTGGGAGATTTTAATACTCATAATCCCAGTGCAATATCTCCACTTGGTAAAATCTCTTCTTACTCATTTCAAGACACATCAAATCATCCACATACTACGAGAGAAGAATACTGAGGTGCTCTTGCTAAGCTTGCTACCTCTGCGGAGATCTATTTAAGAGAAAGCATGTTGAAGAAATACATTTTCCTAGTATCCAAGGGCCATGGATAATTCAAACTATTGATGAGGAAAAGGAGCGTTAGGTGGATAAACCCGATCTATCTTTTCTACAAGAAGGGACCCTTCACGAAGATCCAACTTCCGCTTCGTCTCAGAAGACAAGCTTCAAACTTTGCTATTATTGGAGGTGAACTATACAAGCGAGCTTTCTCTCTGGTCCATATCTCAAATGCCTTCCACCTTGATTCTAAAGGTTCACTGGGAATATGTGGGGAACACCTTGGAGGAAGAGCATTGGCCCTTAAAATCATGAGGCAAGGGTTTTATTGGCCTACAATGATGGCAAGCAGATTCACTGAAATCAGTTGTCAATTGCATTCTAACCTCCCTCACATGCATGCAGAACTCTCATCCATTCAAAGCCCATGGCCCTTGCTGATATCATGGGACCTTTTCCAATAGCATCAGGAAAATTTATCATTCTGTACTACTTCACAAAATGGGTAGAGGCGAACCACTCGCTAAAATCGAGGCAAATACCAAACAATTTTATGCGGAAAAATATAATATGTCGATTCTTCTTCACGCAAAGATCATCATCACAATGGAACTCAATTCTTGGAAAAGTCTTTCGTCCTTTTGCAAAGATCTTCACATTCGGTAGAGCATCATCCTCAAACTAATGGGCAAGCGAAGTTACCAATAGGACCATACTCAAAGGACTAAAACACGCGTCTTGAGAGAATGGGGGCAATGGGTTGATGAGCTCCCCAATGTTCTTTGGGCCTACGCACCACGTCACGCGCCCCGGTGAGACATAACTTGTGTTTTAGTGCAAGCTATCATCTGGGGTGGATATCGGGTTCCAAGTCCAAGAGTCCAGTTTTTTGATCATGGAAGTAATGAAGAAAAACTCGGCGGCCTAGACCTACTCCACGAAACTTCGGGATATGGCCCCGGGCTTCTATCACTGCGGGTAGCTTCGCCACTTCGGAAGAGTGAAACCTCATCCCATATCTGTGACTTGGTCTGCGAAGTCTGAGGCTGAGCAAAGGCCCTCTCAGATAAACTCTCACCTCTCGGGATGGTCCGTATGTGGTCATAGCTATGGTCAAGCGAGAGCGTTCAAGCTCAAGGACCCGGAACTTGGAATACTAAGAATCTTGAAAATATTATCGGTAACTCTTCTTGCATTATTATGACTTTTATCTCGTCATTCATCCTTGTATATACCCCACCTACTAGGATTAAAGCTTGTTGTTGCGGTTGTTGTTGTCATTTTCTCTTAAAGCCGTGCACTGTCTTATGATTATATCATTGAACTAGTGAATTCCTTTGTTAACAAGATTTGCTTTTCTCTTTACTTTTCCTCCCACTTGAAATATACAACTCATGTTACATCTCAATTGGGACATGATCAATCCAGGGACTTGATCGGACCTCTTCCATCTGAGTTAAGCGTCATCAGTCACACTCGGCAAACAACCTTGGATAGGTCAAAGATCTCCGTCGGTCGACTACCCAGCCAACCACCCGTCGGTACCCTTGTAGCTGGTCGCCGCCCGTACCGTCGCCGTCCCCTACGACCATCGCAATCTCCGGTCACCACCATCATCGTCGGTCATCCCCAGCTTCAAGCGGTCGCCGCCGTCAGCGTCCTTGGTGGACTTCTGCGATCTCTTCCATCGGGTTAATGTCATCGAGCAAAAGCTTCGACAAACAAAGGGAAAGGTCAAACTTCTGCGATCTCTTCCATACGGGTTAATGTCATCGAGCAAAAGCTCTGACAAACAACCCAGGAAAGGTCAAAAAAAAAAAAAAAAAAACTTTGTACCCACTCCGCACAGGTTAATGTCATCGGATAACACTCTGACAAACAACCTTGGATGGGTCAAAATCCTCATCGTCGGTCCCAGGTACATCATCGTCACTTCGACCATGCCGGCAATCTTAACGGTCATCACCATTGTGCCGGTCATCCGCGATTACCGGCGTCATTAATTGTCGACAACCATTACCGGTTGCCGACGGCCATAATATACCGCCGGTCGCTTCTCACGTCGCCGGTCGCTGCCGCTATGCCGGCAATCTTCGGGTCATCACTATAATGCGGTCATCCGATCGGTCCGTGTCGCCGCAATCTTCGCGTCATCGCCATTGTCGGTCATCAGCGCCCGACTAATCACGCGTCACCCCTACCGATTCAATTCAACCTCTTCCATACGGGTTGCGTCATCGGTGAAAACTTCGACTAACAACCCAGGAAAGGTCAAGCGTCCTTGGTGGACTTCTGCGATCTCTTCCATGCGGGTTAATGTCATCGCAAAGCTCGACAAACAACCCGGAAAGGTCAAAAGCGTCCTTGGTGGACTTCTGCGATCTTCCATGCGGGTTAATGTCGAGAGCAAAAGCTTCGACAAACAACCAGAAAGGTCAAAAGCGTCCTTGGTGGACTTCTGCGATCTCTTCCATGCGGGTTAATGGCAAAAGCTCTGACAAACAACCCAGGAAAGGTCAAAACGTCCTTGGTGGACTTCCTGCGAACTCTTCCATACGGGTTAACGTCATCGAGTAACACCCTGACAAACAACCTCGGATAGGTCAAAACTTTTGTACCTACTCCCGACATCGCCGCACCATCGCCGGCAATCTCCGCCACCATTATCGCGGTTATCTCGCCGACCACCTTTGTAAGTCACCATCCACCAATGTCGTTTGTCCCATCATCGAGCATCTTCAACCTCCGCTCGGTGATCGCTTCTAACCCGGACGATCCGACGATGAACCGACGAGTGAAACGAACCACGACGTATGCCGGGCCTTGATCGCCTAACCCGGACGGTCCGACGTCGTGAACGGAACCACGACGATAGCGTTTTGATCGCCTCTAACCCGGACGTGGCGAAACGGAACCACGACGATACCGCGCCTCAACCGATGCGGTTCGACGTGGAACCGGAACCACGACGATACCGACGCGACGGTCGACCGGATCACGATGCCTAACCTCGACGGTCGACGTGGCGAGAACCGGAACCACGATGTACCGCCTTGATCGCCTCGGACGGTCGACGTTCGAACGGAACCACGACGGGCGTATCTTGATCGCCTAACCCGGACGGTCGGAACCGGCCAGTACGATCGCACGACGATACCATGGCCTTGATCGCCTCTAACCCGGATCCGACGGTCGAACCGGAACCACAGCCTGATCGCTCCTAACACGACGGTACGCCTTGATCACAACCCGATCGATCGAACCGACGATACCGCTCTTGATCGACGGTCCGACGGGTCGAAACCGGAACCACGACGTATACCATGGGCCTTGATCGCCTCCTAACCCGGACGGTCCGACGAGTCGGTAAACCGGAACCACGACGTATACCGTGGGCCTTGATCGCCTAACCCGACGGTCCGACGGGTCGAGAACCGGAACCACGACGATACCGCGGCCTTGATCACCTCCTAACCCGGATAGCCCGACGGGCTGCGAACGGAACCACGACGTATACCGTGGGCCTTGATCGCCTCCTAACCCGGACGGTCCGACGTGGTCGGTAAACCGGAACCACGACGTATGCCATGGGCCTTGATCGCTCTACCCGGACGGTCCGCGGGCGAAACCGGAACCACGACGTATGCACGTGGCCTTGATCACCTCTAACCGGACACGGCCGGTGAACCGAACCACGACGATGCACCGGGACGCTTCCTAACCGGACGGACGAACTGAACCACGACGATGCGGCCTTGATCGCCTCCTAACTCGACGGTCGAAACGAACCACGACGATGCACCGCGCCTGACGCCTTGATCGCCCTAACCGACGGCCCGACGCGTGCAGAACCGGAACCACGACGTATGCACCGCTCAACGCCTTGACCTCCAAAGGACCTCACTCAAGAGAAAGAGGGAGGGAAAGGTGCTCTCCTTCATCCTGGGGGTATTTATAACCCCATATGGGCAAACGGTAAAACCCCTCAAAACGGTTCAGCGGCTCAAACCCAAATTCTCGTCAGCGTTCAGATGATAGCTGAGCACAGTACAGAGCCATGGTGCAGGGCGATCAAGGACGGCCCCATTTGACCGGTCGTTCACCCGGACGTTCACCTAAATCGTTATTGAATGCGCCGCCATGGAATGGCCTGACCGAACCACGCGGAATGGCAGACCCGAGTCATTAATGGACGGTTCAACCAGGCGACCCACAAGACAGATAACCCGGGCGAATCCACCCACGCTGCTCCGGATCCGGCGAGCGCTCATGCCATTATCGCACCATCGACTAATACGCTGCCCGCCTCGCCTCATCGATAAACGCCGCCATTCAAGGCGCCATACCATGTACAAGGCCGACGGCCACCTGAGCACGTCCCCTGAACGCCTAAAACTTCCAATTCGTTATTTTCGAATATTTGACATATATTTTGGATGATTAAGCTAATGTCATCCAAAAATAAACCGATATGGCTCTCAAAATACCACTAATAAAGCACAAATCTTGATGTCGAAAGCTATATGATTTTGAGTCAAACCGATCGAGATCAAGCACTTAAAATATCATTAGAATCTTGACATCAATTAAATCCCAAAAAACTCTCAAATATGAAGTGTTTATAGTCAAATCGAAGGCTGAATGAAGGATCTAATGAGCCTAAGATCTCATAATTCGACTTCATTTGGGCATCCAAATGCTCAAAATACATCAAATGATCAAGGAGTCATCCGAGTCATCCGATCGAGGAGTGGTATGCCTGAATTTACTAGAATACCCTCCTCCCATCTATAAATAGGTCTCACTCACATGGAGGGGCCTGCTGCTAAGTGTGAAGCAAGTGAAGAAGAAGGAAGTCAAGCAAGTGAAGAAGAACAAGAACCCGAAGGAAGAAGAAGAAGAGTCCAAGCAAGTGAAGAAGAAGGAAGCTAAAGCAGGAAGAAGGCAAGGAAGAAGAGGAAGAGTCCGATCGAGGAAGAAAAAAGTGAAGTGAGAGGAAGAGAAAGCTCTAAAGCTTGAAGATCCCAGCAAGATCACACCACCGCCCATCGTTAGTTATACCCACATTTCCACCGTTTACCCAAAGATCTCCAACATCAGCAACTATTATAAACTGATCGTTGTTACACAGCTGTTGTCCCTTTCTCAAATAGAATTCTATAATCCCGATCTGGAAGATTTTGTACTCAAAAAAGGATACATAGTGGAATCTTTTATCGCAGCCGTGGTTTTTCCCTCTTTCGAGGTTTTCCACGTTAAAATTCCTGGAGTGTCTCATGTTCTTTTAATTACCTGTGTCGACTAATCAAGGCTAAGGCATAAATTTTACTCCGCAAGATTTTCCAAAGACGCAACAAGGTTGCACCTTCTATTCATATTGAAGAGGTGATACAAAGTCAAATAGAAGGAGAGGCTTCAAGTTCCTCCTCAGATGATTAGCAAGAAGAGTAACAAGGAGAATCAAATAACATACTATTTGTCAACATTGCTAAACTAGGTGAAGTACAAAAGCATATCTAAGCCCGTGACAGCTATACAACTGGAGATTGTCATAAACACGAAGATTGGTAAATAAGGATCGCCTATATCTCTCAGAGTATAATCATATGTCATACTCTAAAGATTACTCAACGCCAAAGGTGTACTTTTGGTTTATGCCCTCATTTATTATGAATAAATGAAACATAAAAGTTCTAATTATTAAAACAATTATAGTACTAAAAATGAAAAAAAAAATTTAATAAATTAGTTGAGATATGAAGGTGAGGCTTTAAATTTTTTTAATAACTCTTGTGCCTAAAATTTTGAATTAATATTAATTATTTAAATGTGGTGGTTCATGAGTTTGATGAGTTAAATTAGTATTGATTCATGAGTTTGATGAGTTAAATCAGTATTAATTCATGAGTTTGATGAGTTAAATCAGTATTGATTCATGAGTTTGATGAGTTAAATCAGTATTGATTCAAGTGTCCCTTATTCGTTCACCGAGTGCGGCTAATAAGCTATTTGGTGAGCTTATTCATGCGTTTACTTTTCTTTTCTTCCTTCTTAGAGCACTTATTAATGAAAGGGAGATTTAAAATTTGAAGATATTTACTATTTTATTGTTCTTTTCAATAATGCAATACATTGAATTTTGTGAAATTTATTATTATATTAATTGTCGCCTTATCTGTCTTTTTTTTTTTTGATTAAATGGCTCAAACAAAAGTACAAAACTCTCTCTCTCTCTCTCTCTCTCTCTCTCTCTCTCTGGAGATATGCTATTGTTAGTTTAGAATGAGATTTTAAATTTTAAAATAAGATACGTTTAAATTTTGATTGTTGGAATTCTATGGTATTATTAATATTGAATATTATTTTAATATAATCTAAATGATAATTTATTAATTTAATATTTTAATTTTAGATTTTCATTCTTGAATATTTTAATATTTAGCCATTCAACGAAATTTACAAAAGAAAAAAATGGATTAATGTTAGAATAAGTGGCCATTTTAAATTTGATTACTAGCTTTTTTTTAAAAAAAAAAAAATTAATCTAATTCATCAGTTCAATTATTTTGATTGATTCTATTCAAATATATTTTTTGCCCTAGACCAATTTAGTTTGAGGATAAGTTCACCATTAAATTAATTCAATCTAATTTTAAAATTTTTTTATCTTGAATTAATCATCAATGAAAAATAGTCATTAGGTAATAGTGACTATAGCCCAATTGGAGATTAGCACAAAAGGGGTTGATGTCATGCTTGAGACTTAATTCCCTAATAAAGATATATTATTTAATTTTTTATTTTTAATTTAAATATTATATTTTAAATTGTTCAATTAAATTCAAAAAGATAAAATTTAATTGATATTAGAATAGATCTCTTTTTCAAAAAATATACTTAATTAATCTACTCCATATAATTTTATAAGGGTGTAAATAGGCTGGGCCTTGCTCTAAGTGCTCTCAACTAGAGCCTGAAATTAAGACTTTATTTTTACGAGTCAACTTAAGAGCCATCTCATTTAATATAAAAAGAATTCTTAATCAAATAATTATCATAATAAAATTAATATTTTTTTTTAAAAAGTTTTAAAAATAATAAAAATTTATTTAATATGATAAAATGAGATCATTTTAAAATATTTTATAATCAAACTTGCTCACAAACTAATAGATAAAGTCAAAATTAATTTAAAATTAACTTGTTAACTCATCGAGCTTAACTAGAATTAAAATCATAGTACAATTTAACTTGACTCGTCTACCCTCCTAATTTTTACTTCAACTTAAAAATGATTCTTTAAAAATTAATTCTATCACACTCATAATTGTTACATTTTGAGGCAAATGCCTAAAATATATCATAATTATCACAATAATTCAAAAAAAAAATAAAATAAAATCTAAACTCTCAATATTTTCTAAAACCAAAAGAAAGCACATTGAATTACCACAAAAAGACTGTATAATGAAGAATCAAAGCGTACAAAACACATGAAACCAAATGCATGCTTTATTATAAGAAAAATCTCTTACTAATTAATGTACAATAAAGTAAATCCTGAAGCAATATAATATAGATTATAAGTTGGCACATAAACAAAAAGAACATAATAGTGATTTCAGCTATAAACTAAACATAAAAAAAGTTTTTTTTTAAAATTTTATTTTAAATATTCCTACGTGCCATTTAATGCCATTAGGGGTTGTAAGTCTATTTTTATTGATTTGGAATCGTGGATATTTAATGGAATGTAATGTCATTCACTAAAATGTCAATTTCAACATATTATAAATAATATATTTAAAGAATTTTAAATATATTCTAGATGATGTTCTTATCTTTTAAATACTATTGAAGAACATTTTAATCATTTAAAAATATTTAAATGGTTAATTCTAGAAAATGGTTTAGTTATTTCTAAGCCTAAAATTAAATTATTTCAAACTGAAGTAAGGTTTTTGGGTCATATAATTTCTAATGCTTCTATTATTCTAATTAAAGAAGTAATTGAACAAATTTCTCGATATTGATAAAAAATCGCCATGTGAGATTCTTGAGCTCAACTATGTAGATTTTATCACAATCGCACAAGATGCGCCCCGCTTTTGACAGAAAAGACTCCACCACCAATGATATTCATACTATGGCGGTGCGTAAAATTAAAGAAATGGTTAAGAATCTCCCTTGTCTTAACCTTATCGACCACGCTTCAAAATTGTTTAAACCGATGCCTCCGATCAAGTGCTATGGTATTCAAACAAAGAAAAATTCTAAAGAAGAATTAGCTTTGTTTGGATGATGAAATCTCACTCAAGAAAAATTACTCTATTATTAAAAGAGAAATGCTTGTCAAAAGCATCTCTAAATTTCAAGATGTTTTATTAAATCAATATTTTCTTCTTGATTGATTCCTTACCAAATACATAATTGAGCAAGATATAAAAAATTTAGTTTCTAAATAAATTTTTGCATCATGGCAAGCTCAGCTGTCCGTATTTGACTTTGATATCGAATTCATCAAAGGTAATGAAAATTTCCTTCCTAATTTTCTAACGTGAATTCGGACGATCGGTGGATCATCCCCACATGGAAAGATGCCTCCTCCTAACCGAGGTGGTAACTCTTTTCGGGAAGGTCGCGGCCGAGGCCGTGCTAATAGAAAAGATCCGGTCAACTCAATGGTTGGCATGATCGACCTTAAAACATACCTATATGGTACATCATCCTAGTCAACTATGGTTGAAAAGAGTGAGATCTCTAAAGCTGCAACACCATCCCTAAAAGAATCAAGACAAGAGCTCTTTATTTCTCTAAAGAAATAAAACATAATATTATTGAATCAGTATTAGTTTCGTTTGAGGATTCATTTGAATCTTCATCCGATTGGCTGATATCCTCAAGAGCTCCGACATACTTTTCTCTTAAATTTAGAATCAAATTCTGAATGTCTTAAGAAGAGGGTCCTAACTTAAGAGCAAGTTTAGGAGGTGGTTGGATAAAAGGTTTCACAAATGGGTTAGTCTAGAGATTTTCTCTGCTTTGCTAGTTTCGTAGAAACTTTTGTTTAAGCATCGATCGATTTTAGACTTGCTAAAAATATGATCAGATTATTTGAAGTATACTATTACTATAATTAAGTTGTCTAATTATAGTAATAAATTCTTTAGAATTTGTGAATCAACTTATTTTTTCAAGGCGCTAATTAAAGGTTTATCATCCACCATTTTGCAAGATGGAGGATAAGATGCTTCAATAATTTTTCCTTGCTTTGCCATTTTTTGGTAGACAAATTAGCAATGATTGAGCATAAGAATCAAAACTGCAATGAAAGGAATAGCTTTGGGACTATTTCTTTCTCTCATTTTCTCGAAATATAAATCATTTATTTCGAGACGTTGATTTTCAGAAGTAAAACTTCTATACAAAGTACGAAAGTTATCATACTTTAGTTTGAAGTATTCCTTCAGAACAACTTCTCTAGTCTTAGAATCTATTTTGTAGCTCATTAAGACTAAAGTTCATTTCAGATAGAGTGGGAGATTGATTTTCTTACGATGATAAATATGATTTAGGGCGCTCGGCGATGGTTCGAGTTTAGAACCATCAGATCTAGACTTTACAGAGGTTTCAGAAGGAATTGAAATCCTAGGAAGTGTAATAGATTGACGAGGGTTGAATCTGACTTCAACATCGCCACTAGCCGTTTGGATTATCTGATCAATGTCTCGATTGATATTGGTCTAGGGACGTGACAGATGGTATGGTCCATGATTCTGGAAATATCACCTCATTCCATTTAATCACTCTGTTAGTAGCAATATGAGATGCTAACAGATTTGTTTCGATCGTAGTTCATTCGGTTGGTTGAACAACTTTCTGAACTCTAGGATTTAAAGTATTTAAAACTCGAAAATGGATTCTGAAAATTAGAGCAATAGTTTCAGAACCTGGGCGAAAATCATAACCATAAAGCTATAAATGTAATTTGAAAGCTTCAAAAAGGTTTATATCAGAAATAGATAAACTTAAATTAGGAAAGGTGTTGAAGTAAACTGGCCCATAGCAAAGGCTAGTTCTACAACACTAATAAAAGATTGTGCCCAATGAAGGCATCGACCATCTCTTAGACTGGCTAATATAGAAACATTTAATCCTTTGAGAGTTAAGGGCTTAAATGCTATCTATATCATTCCAATATGGATATACTTGAAGTCTTGCATATATCTAAACGTGACCAGCTGATTAAATAGATCATTCCCAAGAATAACGTTCCAGCTCCAAATCTATGGGATTTGGCAGTCCGTGAAGAAATGAGTAAGATTTTACCATTGAATCATTTTTCTGGGATTAATAGCCCTCATTTTGGGGGCAACTACCATCCATTCATTGAAAACCTCTTTGATTGGATTCGGAAGAATATTTAATTCTGCTCTAAAATAGTTCCACCATCTGAAGAACCATGCTGGAAGATCTTTGTTGATAATATCTTTGTTCATTATGAACATCCATGAATGCCGCTTTTATTGAGAAGGAAGAAGGCCTTCATCATAGCTTGCACATAACACCAATAATTTACGCTAATTTTGTACTGTAAATTAGTGGAGGATAAAAATATATTTTTCTCTTGGAATGGAGTTAGACCTTATTTACTTTGATAAAAGATCTTTTGTATAATGCATTTGCTATACAAAATTGTATGGTTCGTCTGATCACGAACATGATTAATCTCAACATACTTTAATTATGTTAAGATTTTTTCATAATTCTCTCTTGAGAGATTAGATTCAAATGGGAAAGGATTGTTTCACAAATATCTTTCAAATAAGGCCCACGGATTATTTATTGAATAATCATAGGGATTAATTTCAATAATATTCTATTTTATTTCTTTAGAAAAATAAATAGGTTCTTGTGCAATGATATCTTTTAGGGATGGTATTGCAGCTTTAGAGATCTCACCCTTTTCAACCATAGTTGAAGAGGATGATGTACCAATGTGATTTCTTTATTCCAAAGAAAATATTGAATTCTAAGATCATCAATTCTAGTGAAGCATTATTTTGAGAAGAAAAGAGTTCCCAAGATAATGTGTTGTGTCAAATTTTGACTAAAATAAAAGGTATTTGAATACAAACATCATCTTGACACATGACCACAAATGATAATTTATACTTAATGTAAAAGACTCACCGTCACGCCTTTAACTAGTTCAAAATATTTAGAAGGAATAATTCCTTCTTGAATGCAATTTAAGTTTGCTTCGCTATCCACTAGAGCAGTTAAATTTGGTAAAATAAATTCTTTATTTATAATTAATTTAATGAAAATATACCATTTCTGGTATATTGCCTTTTGAATATTTTATAAGAAATCTGGTTCTTGAGTAGAATCGGCTTCTATATCAAATGAATTGGGCATCTTCTGATTTAATTCAAGATCTATAAGATGTCCATTCATCAATTCTTGCTCAGCTTTTATTTGCTAAACTTCTATTTTTAGTTGCTTTAATTCAGATTTTAATTGCTTAAAGTAAATCAAGAAGATGAACTGGCTTTTTCTCATGCAAAATACTTGCCATGGAGTATATAGAGGCTTTAAATCAAAATTTTCTAATTTATTTTTCTTCTTATCATTAAGGAGATTTATAATTTTATTACGAGTTGAATCATCTTCAACTTGTGCTAAAAGTTTAATTAATTGATCTTTTTGCTCATGAGTGAGCGTATAAAGATCAGATATATTAATAATATTTTTGTAATAATCTAGCTATTGATAAGATTTGCAACAGTTAGATTTATCAGAATCAGATGAAGATGAGGATGAAGTGTTTTCTACTTCCTCAGATTCTTTTTTAGAATCCGAAGTTGTGAGTAGAATCTTCATTAGGCTTTGTTTCAACCCTTCGTCAATATGAAGTTCACTTAACTTCTTCTTCACCTTACATCTGTTAGCATAGTGACCAGTACGACCACATTTATAACTTTTATTTCTCTTGTCTCTTTGGTCTTTAAACCAGAGGGACGAGAGTGCTTAGATTTATGTGAATTTCACATTTATGTTCATGAGATTTCACGCTTAGGAAAAATAATCTTTTGTTTTTCCTTTATGTTTGGAAGGTGAGACACTAGGATCACATGAACCGATCACGAATTCTCCAAGCTATTTTCGCCAAACAAATATTCTTTTCATTTGATCTTTAATTTAAGATCGAATAAATAATTAATCTTATTTTGATACGAAATAAGGTTTCTATATGTAAGAGTTTCATATGGAATTGTTTCATCACAAAGACGAGAGAAGCTTTGACCTTTTCAAAAGGTTGAGAAGGCCTTCAATGAATTTTGTTTCCAATGAAGGCTATTGGCATCATAGAGCATCATAACGCATGGAAAATATCCTTATACCATCGAAAATGGGTTAAGGATGGACATCTTAATTTTGGTAAGGAGCGAGTTTTTCTCCTTGATCTCCAATGGATCCAAAGAAATGATCTATAATTGTTTGAAGATTATTAATCAATTTTCATTAGATTTTGTCGTTCTTTTGGAAGATCCTATTTAAGTCAATTTTGCTAAGGAGGTCTTCCTTTGAGGAACAAGAAAATTATCCCACCACCCTTTCGTGAGTTCCGAGAATCAAAATGATGGCACGAAATAATATGAGATTTTCGCTTGATGTCTAGATTGAACAGCAGTAGTGAACATAAGCATACGATAAAAGGTATGAATGATTTGATGTTCAGAAAATCCATCAATATTCCATTCATATAAAGAATCTCCATCATAGAATTTCCTAAATGAGTATCTTCCTCAAATAATAAATCGAGGTGTTGGTTTTTATAATAATGTTTTTCCAAATTTTTCTGGGATAAGAAAGTTTTGGGATATCAATAGAGGTTGAGAATCTTGTAATTCAAAAAGGGTTTGAACTTTTTCAACATTACTTTGTTAATTTTATCGACGCTTTGGTTGAGGACTCATTTGAATCTTCATCCGTTGGTGATATCCTCAAGAGCTACATACTTTTCTCTTAAATTCAGAATCAAATTCTGAATGTCTTCAGAAGAGAGTCCTAACTTAAGAGCAAGTTTAGGAGGTGGTTGGATAAAAGGTTTCACAAATGGGTTAGTACTAGAAGCTTTCTCAAGCTTTCAAGCTAGAAACCTTTTGTTTAAGCATCCGATCGATTTTAGAAGCTAAAGATGATCAACGATTATTTAAAATATACTATTACTATAATTAAGTTATTTAATTATAGTAATAAATTATTTTAGAATTTGTGGATCATAACTTATTTTTCTGAAGGTCGCTAAATCTAAAGGTTTATCATCCACCATTTTTGCAACAGATGGAGGATAAGATGCTTCAATAATTTTTCCTGCTCGCTTTTTTTTTGGTAAAGTAGCAATTTGAGCGGATTGAGCATAGTAACTGCAAAACCAAGCGACGAAAGGAATAATTACTTTGGCTTGACTATTTCTTTCCCTTATTTTCTCAAAATATAAATCATTTATTTCGAGACGTTGATTTTCAGAAGTAAAACTTCTATATCAAGTACGAAAGTTATCATACTTTGGTTGGAAGTATTCCTTCAGAACAACTTCTCTAGTCATATAACCTATTTTGTAGCTCATTAAGACTAAAGTTCATTTCAGATGGAGTAGGAGATTGATTTTCTCACCTGGATGATAAATATGATTTTGGGTGAAGTGCCTCAGATGGTTCAAGAGTTTGGGAACCGTCAGATCTAGACTTTACAGATGGAATTTAAACCCTAGGAAGTGTAATAGATCGACGAGGGTTGAATCTGACTTTAACATCGCCATCAGCCATTTGGATTATCTGATCAATGACTTGATTGATGGTTGGTTTAGGTGTGACCGCAGATGGTATGGTCCATGATTCTAGAAATACCACCTCATTCCATTTAATCACTCTGTTAGTAGCAATATGAGATACTAACAGATTTGTTTCGATCAGAGTAGTTCATTCAGTTGGTTGAACAACTTTCTGAACTCTAGGATTTAAAGTATTTAAAACTCAAAAATGGATTATGAAAATTAAGGTAATAGTTTTAGAACCTGGGAGAAAATCATAACCATAAAGCTGTAAATGTAATTTTAAAGCTTCAAAAATGTTTATATCAGAAAGAGATAAACTTAAATCGGGAAAGGTGTTGATGTAAACTGGCCTGTGGTAGAGGCTAGTCTCTATAACACTCATAAGAGATTGTGCCCAATGAAGGCATCGACCATCTCTTAGACCGGCTAATATAGAAGCATTTAATCCTTTGAGAGTTAAGGGCTTAAATGCTATCTATATCATTCCAATATGGATATACTTGAAGTTTTGCATATATCTATGCAGATCTTCATGAGTTAATAGATAAATGATTTTGTCCATTTGATCTACATGGCTTGTTCTACATTTTCACCAAGATTTTCCTTAAAATCAAAAGTTCCAAATTGATAAATGATAGTTTTATCAATTTTGGGAAGAGACCATCTGTTCAGGTCTTCTTCATTCAAGGGGAACTCTGTTATTTCAGAGTTCTTGATTAAATTATTATTCCTTCTAATCGTTAGATTAGAAGTTACATCTGAGGAAGACGAAGATGCCATAGAGAGGGAAGGAGAGAGAAAGATGATGAAAGAGGTTGTCTTCAATTAAACACCTAATAAGGATTAAACTAACCAAGTTCGTAACTTCCATCCGAATAGTATTCCAGACAGTCAACAAAAATAGGACTTACAACCCATATCCACAGGGATTTACGGCCATTTGTGACGAAGATGGAATACAGACATGGGAAGACGGAACAGAGTACAAGTTAATCCAGAGTAGGTGAGAAAAAGAAAAAAAACTTCAAACATCCTTCCCCCCAAGGGATCACCCCATCATGGTCACATACCGCCTAATACCAAGATATATAAAATTTAATTATTATTAAACAATAAAAAACTTACACGATTGCCAACTGAAGCAGGGAGGAAGAACAAGAGAAGCGAGAGGAGAGGAGAAGAGGAAAAGCCAACTGCGAATACAAAAGAGCCTCCTTATATAGAAGTGGAGGCAGAAGAGAAAATTTTGCTTAGACAATAAGCAAATGTATAATTATTAGATAAAATTATTTCTGTCATAGAGGGTACAATAATGTAACAACTTTCTAGGTGGAAAGTTGCATTATTTTGTCTGATGGGATTACTTTATGAGTTGTGAAGTAGATTTCCTGCTGGTGGAGATAATGCCATCCGCTTTTGAGTTGTAAAGTAAAGCGGGTTTGGTGAAGATAATAATGCATTCTTTTTGCACTGTAAAGGCAAAGTGAAAGCAATAATTTAGCTATATGAAGCTGGAATCCATTAATTTTTGCCAGTGGATTCCACGTCGACCGTCAGAAGAGTCGCCACTATCGCAGATGTAGATAGGGTGATTAAACACCTTGGCGAGTTGATTCTCGTAAATCTTCTTGAGACATTCCTTATGTTGGATTTCATTCTCATGAGGGTAATGTCTTTTGATGCTTTGGAGTACCTCATCAACCGATAGCTCAAAATTTATAGTTTTTTGAGGGATCGTTAGTTCAGAATAAGCTTTAATAAGTTTTAATTTATTTGAGCTTATCCTCAATCTTGATTGAATTCCACCATTTTAATAAAAACTGTCTTTGAAGGACCAGCTGATTAAATGGATCATTCCCATGAATAACGTTCCAGCTCCAAATCCATGAGATTTGGTAGTCCGTGAAGAGATGAGCAAAATTTTGCCCTTGAATCATTTTCTGGGATTAATAGCCCTCATTTTGGGGGCAGCTTCCATCCATTCATTGAAGACCTCTTTGATTGGATCCGAAAGAATATTTAATTCTGCTCCAAAATAGTTCAACCATCTGAAGAATCATGTTGGAAGATCTTTGTTGATAATATTTTTATTTATTATGAACATCCATGAATGCCTTCACTTTTTGTTGAGAAGAAGAAGACCTTCATCATAGCTTGCACATAGCACCAATAATTTAAGCCAATTTTGTACTGTAAATTAATGGAGGATAAATATATTTTCTCTTGGAATAGAGTTAGTTCACTTTGATGAAAGATCTTTTGTATAACGCATTTGTTATACAAAATTATATGGTTCGTCTGATCACGAACATGATTAATCTCAATACACTTTAATTATGTTAAGATTTTTTCATAATTCTCTCTTGAGATTAGATTCAAATGGGAAAGGATTGTTTCCCAAATATCTTTCAAATAAAGCCAGTTATTTATTGAATAATCGAGGATTAATTTCAATAATATTATATTTTATTTTTTAGAGAAATAAATATGTTCTTGTGCAACGGCATCTTTTAGGGATAGTGTTACGACTTTAGAGATCTCACCCTTTTCAACCTTGAAGAGGATGATGTACCATATAAATGTTTTAAGGTCATGCCAACCGTTGAGTTGACGGATCTTTTCATTAACATGGCCTCGTGACCTCCCAAAGAGTTACCACCGGTTAGGAGGAGACATCTTTCCATGTGGGGTGATCCACCGATGGTCCTAATTCAGGTTAGAAAATCAGGAAGGAAATTTTCATTACCTTTGATGAATTCGATATCAAAGTCAAATACAGACAACCGAGCTTGCCATGATGCAAAAATTTATTTAGAAACTAAATTTTTTATATCTTGCTCAATTATGTATTTGAAGACGATGTAAGAAAAAATGTTGATTTAATAAAACATCTTAAAATTTAGAGATGCTTTTGACGACTGAAAGCATTTCCCTTTTAATAATAGAGTACTTTTGCTGAGTGGGATTCCATCGTCCCGAAACAAAGCGAACTAATTCTTCTTTAGAATTTTTTTGTTTGAAATCCCGTAGCCTTGATCAAAGGCATCAATTTCAAATTGCTTGGAGAAGACAAATAAGGAATTTGCAGAGGAAACATACTTCCTTGGAATTTGATGGGGAGACCTCACACAATGGTGGGAGCTTAGAAGGAACGAGCATGCAGGAAGGAGGAGCGACGATAACAACGGTAGCGTGAGCAGTGAGGGTTTTGTAAGGTTTCACACTGGGGTTTAACAGAAGAAGAAACATAAATTGTAAATTGCAATGTTTTGGTGTTAGATATGTATATATGAAGGTCCTTTTTTCATTAATTTTAAAGTCTATTCTTAAAGTGACTTAGTTTTAAATTGGCTTGAAGGATTTTTTATAGTGGAGTCATAATCAAAATGATTTCGATTTCTTGAGTGTAAGTGTAGAAGGTTTTACTTAAACTTTTCTTCAGGCCAGCCTTACATGAGGTAAACAATTCCTTGTTTACATCAACATTACATTGGCTCATTATTTTTGACCATTACTATTAAAGAAATAGTTTAGTCAAAATGAGTGATCTCAATGGTTGGTCAAGTCAATATAGCAAACTTCCCCCCTTTACTTCTTCCTTATGGAATTTATTCAGATGAAATTTTTAATGTTTTTGTTTATTGAGATCATTATTTTGCAATAACCACAGTGAAAATTGAATCTCAAAGAGGATAGTTGAGTGCTATCTTTTGAAGATACCTTCTTATCATACTTCTTCTTCTTCTTCTTCTTCTTCTTCTTCTTCTTCTTCTTCTTCTTCTTCTCTCCCCTACTGATTTTTCAATGAAGTTTGTTTTTCTTTTGAAGGGCCATATCAAGGCCACTTGTTTGATATGACCCTCTTTAATTGGAGTACAGGACATAATTGTTTTGGTATATTAACATTTCGATGCATACTTTTGTGAGAATTGACACACTTCAGAGTTAGTTTAGTGACTGTCTCTAGTTGTGTTTTTTTTTATTTTAATAAATCCTTGTGTTGTTGGGCCTTTTGAGTTGCATTGTAATTTGTGTTTTTATGTTGATGTGTTCTTGTGTTAGGCATTGTGTTGTGGGCTGTCTTTTTTATGCTGACTTGATTGTATGAATATTATCATGAGCAAGCCTAGGCTGCTGACTTATCACCCCCTTTTGATCGCATACTCTATCTGATTTAAAAGCAAAAAAAAAAAACCATTTATTTAATTTTATTGCCCTCTCTTCAAAACTGCTTGAAAACTTGGAAAGCTCACCAAAACCCATTAGAAACCACTTTTCTTCAGGTTTTGGGTTATTTCTTGCTCTCATTTATAAGTAGTGGTCTGCCTGTGTATTATTATGTTATGGTGATATTTGAATAAATTTTTATTTTTTTTATGTTTAATATTCTTTATTGTAACTTATACTCTCCACTTGTAGGACTTCTTGATTGTGCAAGATTACAACGCTCGGTGAAGAGATTCAAACAATGATATGAAACTAAAATGACTAATTGATTGTGGTGGTATACTTTCGATATTTTCGCTCCACCTCCCATTGTTTTAAATGCATTACAGCTTAGATCACTATTATCTTATCATCTCTTTATTGCTTTCTTAGGCTTATTCATCTATAGTGTTTAACATAACTTGATCTATATTTTACTCATTTCATCTTGGCTATCTTACTAACTAATTAATAATCGTTGCATGCTTATATATTTTAATTATAAAAATATGAAAGCCAATGGTGTTTCCATTCATACTTTAACATTGTTATATGTC
Source organism: Cymbidium sinense (assembly GCA_021442155.1). NCBI lineage: Eukaryota > Viridiplantae > Streptophyta > Magnoliopsida > Asparagales > Orchidaceae > Cymbidium > Cymbidium sinense. The sequence goes on along the minus strand of CM038233.1, from coordinate 7,891,422 downwards.
AGTTTACCTCTTTGGTACTTCTTGTTGTGTTCAATCTTTTTTTTCATTAGTTTGTTGTGTTACGAATAGCATTGTGAATGAACAATGCAGTGAAAAAAAAAAAGTTTATGGTGATTTGAAATTTGAATCTTTATCTTACCCTAAATTATGCAAAAGCATTTAATATGATTTTGAATGTGGTATAGATATTAAGTCATTTAGTAAAGTGATAGCATAAGATTTCATGATTGTGGGACTTTTTTATGCCTAAAATCCATAAGGAATCTCTTATTGTTTTGTATAGAGAATTGTTTAGATTTTGTTTTCGCTAATCATTAGAAATTCAATTTATACTTATATATATATATATATATATATATATATATATATATATATATATATATATATCTCTTTTATGTAATTTATTTATTGCTAATACAGTTATGGATGTGAATGGGTGTTATTTTATTACATTCAAATTTGATGGTTAATGGGATATGATTTTGACTTACACTATCATGCTAATGGAACATCCTCAAAGGTTTACATGCCAATCATAAGTGATATTGATGCAATGGAAATACTCAATCATTCTACTGAAAGCTGTAGAATTAAGTTGGTGATTACAATGCAAGTTTATGAAGACATAATGTTCACAAAATGCACAATCATGGATTGTAATCAGTGTTTGGAGTTGTATCATTCAAAAGCTCAGAGAGTGATGACACTTATAATATTATGCTTGATGATATGGATGATGGTTTCTTAATTTGTCAAAGTGAAGAAACGAATTCTTTATTTGTTGGTTCTCATTTTAAGGATTCCACTATATTTAAACAAGTTCTTTGCACTAATGTCATTTTGAATAGCTTTGCTGTGAAGATAAATGCTAGTGATAAAAATAGAGTTATAGCTAATTGTGCATATCGAGATTGTCCATGGAGAGTACGTGCATCATTATGCTCAAATGGACCCTCCTTTGGGGTGAAAAAATTAGATTCCACACATATGTGTCTAGATGTGAATAGAACAGGAAACAAACAAGCCATAACAACTTAGATAGCTCATTAAATAAAAAGATATTGTGAAAAAGAACCCAAACATTTCTCCAAAGCACATCAATAATAACTTAAAAACCACTTATGACATCATTGCCTTATATGAAATAACAAAGTGACATCATATTTGGATTAATAGATGATAACTACAGCTGGGTGCCTATACTAAGATCAACGCTTATCAATAGAAACTCGGGTTCACACATAACATACACATATGATATTCATGACAACTCTTTTAAAAGGTTTTATGTTAGCTTCAAGGTTTGTAGTGATGGTTTCATTGCTGGGTGCAGGTATTTAATTGGAGTTAATGCTGCTAAAACTAAGTATTTAAAAGTGTTGCTCTCTACAAATTATTTGGATGACAATAATGGACTTTTTACTATTGCTCATGCACTAGTTGAATCTGAATCAAAAAACACTTGGGAATAGTTTATGAGAAATTTGCTACAAACGTTAGATTGTGAGATTGAACATTTGGCTTTTATATTAGAAATGGATAAAGGTATAGGAGAAGCCATAAGAAGTGTATTTTTGAATGTGGAGCATAGGGTTTGCATGCGACATTTATGAAAAAATATGAAGAAACTCTTCCGCTATGATGATAGCCACACGTGACAAAGGTTAGTTTTATAGTTGCAAATGCATACAGTAAACATGAATTTAATGTTAAGCTGTGAAGTGCACTTCTACTTGCTCTCATTGCCATTAAAGTGGTCTTAGGCTTGTTTTTCAACTAAGATTAAAGTCATTACAACACGAATAATATGTCAAAATCATTAAACTTTTGGATTGAAGAAGCTAGAGGTTAATTTGTTGTAGATTTGGTCGATATGATTAGAGGTATGCTCATGGAATAACATGCACACTAGAAGCTAAATGCCACTACTTGGAAAGGCAGCTAGTATCTCATGTTGAGGAGTACATTAGAGAGATAACAACAAGAGAAGAACACTTTATTATTAGACAATCAACAGCAAGTAGGGCTGAGGTTGAAGGCACTAATGAACTGCAAGAAGTGGACATCGAAAAATGAAATGTAGTTATGGCTTTTGGCAAATAACTAGGCTTCCTTGTTTATGTGTAGTTGTTTTTGTTGGAACTAAACTTCACACATTATGACACACTTATGTAGATGAACAATGCCATGTGTATGGATAATGTTATGTTGTTAAGCCACTACTATGTATTTCTTATGAGCTAATATGTCTTACTTTTCTTTCTTGTGTAGATAAAAAATGGCTTATGATGGTGCAATTTTAACAGTTCAGGGGAAACAGCAATGGGACAATGCTGGTATGCAGATTGGAGTTCCAAATTCTTTGTGGCCACGAGGTAGGCCAAAGAAGAAGAATTCAAACCTTTCTAAAGGGCACAAAGAAATAAAAAATCAGTCATAAATGCAATCATTGTGGTTTATGGGGTCATCATAGGAGCACAGGTAATAGCCCTCTACACGTACAGTCAACAGGCATCAAGGAGCAAATGTAAAAACCCTCTACATGTACAGACAATAGGCATCATAGGAGCACGTGTAAAAACTCTACACATACAGACAACAGGCATCAAGGAGCAAATGTAAAAACCCTCTATATGTACAGACAATAGGCATCATAGGAGCACATGTAAAAACTCTCTACACATACAGACAACAGGCATCAAGGAGCAATTGTAAAAACCCTCTATATGTACAGACAATAGGCATCATAGGAGCACGTATAAAAACTCTCTACACGGACAGACAACAAGCTTTGATCAGATGAGACATTCTATCAACAACTTATCTAGCGCTGTTGGGGTTCGAGCAAAGCTCTCAGTTAGGTGTGATGGATCAGAAGCGTTAGACATATCATAGTTCGTGAAAGTTTACATTCTTTTTTGAGGCCAAATATAGTTTTTTGTCGATTGGAGTGTATTTCAAACAATTTTTTTGGTGGCCTTTGTGTCTACGAATGATTAGGTTTTTCAAGTCTGTAGTACTAAATACATCTTAACTTTGTTATCTTTTCCAACTATAGTGCAGCAGCAATTGAAAGAAACGGCCTTTATTATGTGTGACTGGTTTCTGTTGTCATTTGCTGCATAAGTTGGTATTCAATTTAAATTCACATGCTCCATAATTGTAGTGAAGCAGCAATTGGAACAAATTGTCCACCAGCTGCAGTTTGCACACCTGCATTTTGGTTTACACAACTGCAGTTTGAAGTACATAGAGCTGCAGCTCTGACAAAATAAAATGTGATGGGTTATGTAATTCAATTAGAATTTAACTACAATATAGCTATTTACAATATGCAGTTTGCTGAGCATTAAGGTATTTCGGTTCCACAAATAAATTGATTCCATCAAAATTATAGCTATTTACAATGGCATACATTATACAACCTGCAATATTTACAATTTCTCTTGAGCTAATTTAAAGCTGCAGTTTGAAATTGGAGCATGTAGTTTCAGCTTATGTAGCTGCAGTTTATACATGAGGGGAGGTATAACTTTACAAACAGCAGCTACTGACTCCTTGGCATTTAAACTGCAGCTCTAAATAGCATAAACAAGGCATAAGCCACCACTTCTTGACATAATATCTGCAGCCATCACCTCAACCACAACTAGAATGCTATTAAACAAAACTACAGCAGTCAAAATTCGATGTTTAATTCAACCACCTGGGATAATATATAATCAGAACGAGTTGGATTCATTGATAAAAGGTGTCAAAAGTACATTACTGGTTACAATTACATGGCCATTGATCTTCTCAACATTATCAAATACATAACAATTTTAAGAAAGAAAAAAAAATATTGTGATAATGATAATAAATATTGCCATTATATATTTTTTTGTATTAAGATGGTCTCAAAGTTTCTTTGACGTCTTCTTCTCAAAAGTTCGTGATTGGTTCTCCATTTTGCGTACCATGTCATCATCATCATTCAATCACATGGAGTATTTACAATCTGCTTTTGTTCAATTTCATGAATATTTCAATAACTTTCTGTCAGAATTTCTTTCTCTATAACATGTGAATAAGAAATGCAAATTATAATGACATTTGATTTGATGTTCCTTTATTAAGCCCTTTGATGAAAACGATTGACTTGTGCTCATTTTGGCTAATATAATACCTATTGAACAAAGTTATGGAAATATAAACTATTAACACTTTAACACTTCAAAACATGAGTAACAACTCATCCAAATCACATATTTTACTGAACAAATTGATTTCAATCATATACAAATTATATTTCTATTTCTAAGCAGTATTAAGTAAAGAAACAAAACTGTAGTATGAATAACAATTCAACCACATCACATATCTTTACTCGAACTATTTTGGAACAAATGAAAATTTATTTATTGCAAAGGGAAAAGTTAGGGCTTCAAACGAACCGAGGTATGCTTGTTTGAGTTCATGCTCGTTATCATTATCGAGCTCGAGTTGAACTGAGTTTTAGGATGGTGTTCAAGCTTGAGCTCATATTAAAAAACCTTATTCAAGCTGCCAAAGTTTGTTCACAGATCGCTTTAGATTGGGCTTATCAACATGTTAATAAGCAAAATTTTGTTTAATGAAATAAACGAGTTTTATTTAAGCTTTAAGTGAGTCTTAATCGAGCTTGTTCGTGAGTAGCTTGTGAGAAATATATACAAGTTGTAATTAAAGTTTATTAAGCTTATGTTTATGAACAAGTTTTAATCGAGCCGTAATCAAGCTTCTTAACGAGTTTGTTCACGAGTTTTAAATGATACTGTTTATGAACATAAATGAACTGAACAACACGTTGTTCAAGTTTGTTCATTTAGCAATTGAGTATTTACAAAAGTGTTCAAACTCGTTCGCTTAGTTAATCAAATGATCATGAACAAGCTCTAATAGAGTCATGAGTTTGTTGAATGCTCACCATTTGCAGCCTTAGGCAAAGTGCTTTCGAGTACTGGAACACCCAAAAACAATATTACCTTACCTCGCTCTCACGCTCTCACAGACTTGTTGGATCGTAATATATTACATTACAATATGTATATATAGGAAGTCCCCCTTAATTCTCCAGTAAATCCCAAAACAAGAGGTTAAATGTTACATGATGTTAAGATTTGGGGCTTTTACTTGACATGCTCTACGAATCAGTTGAAACCAAAAGGTCTTAGGTCCACTTTAAAAAAAAATTGTGGAAGATTTTAAAAACACGTCAAATTGCTTGGAGAAGACAAATAAGGAATTTGCAATTTGCAGAGGAAGCATACTTCCTTGGAATTTGATGGGGAGACCTCACACAATGGTGGGAGCACAGAAGGAGAGGAGCATGCCCGAGGAAGGAGGAGCGGCGACAATAAGCAGCCGTAATGGAGGGTTTTGTAAGGTTTCACACTGGGGTTTAACAGAAGGAGAAACATAGATTGTAAATTGTAATGTTTTGGTGTTAGATATGTATATATGAAGGTCCTTTTTTCATTAATTTTAAAGTCTATTCTTAAAGTGACTTAATTTTGAATTGGCTTGAAGGATTTTTTTTTAGTGGAGTCATAATCAAAATGATTTCAATTTCTTGAGTGTAAGTGTAGGTTTTACTTAAACTTTTCTTCAGGCCAGCCTTACATGAGGTAAACAATTCCTTGTTCACATCAACATTACTTGTTGGCCCCTCATTATTTTTGACCATTACTATTAAAGAAATAGTTTAGTCAAAATGAGTGTCGGTCTCTAATGGTTGGTCAAGTCAATATCAATAGCAAACTTCCCCCCTTTACTTCTTCCTTATGGAATTTATTCGGATGAAATTTTTAATGTTTTTGTTTATTGAGATCATTATTTTGCAATAACCACAGTAGAAACTGAATCTCAAAGAGGATAGTTGAGTGCTATCTTTTGAAGATACCTTCTTATCATACTCTTCTTCTTCTCTCTATTGATTTTTCAATGAAGTTTGTTTTTTTTTCAAGGGCCATATCAAGGCCACTTGTTTGATATGACCCTCTTTAATTGGAGTACAAGACATAATTGTTTGGGTATATTAACATTTCGATGCATACTTGTGAGAATTGACACACTGAGTTAGTTTAGTGATGCTCTAGTTGTGTTTTATTTTTTATTTTAATAAATCCTTGTGTTGTTGGGCCTTTTGAGTTACATTGTAATTTGTGTTTTTATGTTGATGTGTTCTTGTGTTAGGCATTGTGTTGTGGGCTATTTTTTTATGCCGACTTGATTGTATGAATATTATCATGAGCTAGCCTAGGTGGTGACTTATCACCCCTTTAATCGATACTCTATCGATTTAAAAGCAAAAAAAAAAAAAAATCATTTATTTAATTTTATTGTTTTCTCAAAACTACTTGAAAACTTGGGCTCACCAAAACCCATTAGAAACCACTTTTCTTCAGGTTTTGGGTTATTTTTTGCTCTCATTTATAAGTAGTGGTGCCTGTGTATTATTATGTTATGGTGATATTTGAATAAATTTTATTTTTTTTTTAAGTTTAATATTTTTTATTGTAACTTATACTTTCCACTTGTAGGACTTCTTGATTGTGCAAGATTACAACGCTCGGTGAAGAGATTCAAACAATGATATGAAACTAAAATGACGAAGAATTGATTGTGGAGGTATACTTTCGATATTTTCGCTCCACCTCCCATTGTTTTAGATGCATTACAGCTTAGATCACTATTATCTTATCATCTCTTTATTGCTTTCTTAGGCTTATTCATCTATAGTGTTTAACATAACTTGATCTAATTTTTGTAGTATGTTCTATTCTTTATCATTTTAAGTCTATACCAAATACGCATTGGCTCATTTGAAATTTTTGTGGTGTGTTATGTACTCTAATTTTTGTAGTATGTTCTATTCTTTATCATTTATCATCGTTATTATTTGCTTTATTTGTTGTATGCAAATTTTTTTAGTTTTTCATGTCCTGCATTTTATTAATTTTGTTAAAGAGCTAACAGAGCCATAACTTAGCCTAGCTAGTGACCCAATATGACCACTATTGAATACCCATTAACCACTTTTACATATGTTGACCACTAGAGCACCATTTGACTTACCACATTACTTATGTAGCTAAGTTATTTACTGATTCTCTTCCTTGTTGCATTTACATGATGCCATCCCTTTGATCTCTATGTTTAGAATATGTAAGGATGGTAAGTGGTTCTTCCTGTTATGTTGTAGCCATGCTTTGTCAACACTATAAATGGAGATTAACAAAATATGGGTTTTATACCCTTTCTTTATCCAAAATCACTTAGGTGCTATTTGGTTGCTTGCATTTGTAGTATACAAAGAAAACTTTCTGCATTTTGAAATTTTGTTGTTTGATTTACTTCATTTGAAACACATTGCATTTTGAGAGTGTATTTGAAGTATATCTTTTAGTTCTAATTCGATGTATTTGAAAATTTTCAAATTTGGACGAATTTTAAATACACGGTTGAATGTAAAGTGAGATCGCATGATGCCCGCCATCGTCACTTGCTGGCCGTCGTCATCACCACCACCCGTTGTCTCCGCCAATTATTGTCGCTCACTGATCATCACTGTCACCCGCTATATACCGCTGCCACCCATTCGCTAATACTCTGCATTACTCATCTTCATCAAATAAGAGAAAAGAAATTCTTGCATTTTAGTATTTTCAACTAAACAACTTAAAAATAATTCAAATATATTATTTTCACTTTACATCTCATGTCCTTTACACTGCGTTTCAAATTCAATCCACGAAACAGCCACTTAGAAATTTTTCGAGAAAGATTTGTCAATAAGAACACCAAATAGTTTTGGGGCTTGGAGAATCGAAATGATTCTTATTTTATGCAATATCTTGGACGAATATGTGCCGATGTGTTCAATCTGTTTAGATAACTCTACCCAGATTACATGAATGAAAGTAAATTTGAAATGCAAATTAAAGTTTGAGGGATAAACTTGTTTTAGACCACTAAATCATCTTTTTCTTTTAATTTTAGCCTAATAAATCTACTTTAAATGGATATGTTGCATGCTCATCGTTGAATCGATTGGTGGAATATCAAAATTGTATTATATGTCGCTATCGCTTACTACTATTATTAGTTCAGCCGCTTCTATTCTGCAGACTTATTTTGATATTTTTCAATTATTTTCAGAACCTTTCCAGCTGAACTTTAGAGCATTGCTACACTGTTATCTATAGGGACGGAGTGACTGAGCATTGGAAGAGGGTGAGGCACATAGGAGAGCTTGAAATCGATCAAAGAGTTATTTGTCTCACATTCTGAGCCTGAAATCAAATGTAGACGACGCCCAAAAATAAAGTCAGAAGAAGAAGAAGAAGAAGACAATATAGATGTTGAGATTGTATATATGGTACAATACGTCGAAGAGCCATCTGGTATACGACAATACGAACTCAAGAGGCATGAGGTTGCACCTTCTATTCATATTGAATAGGTGATACAAAGTCAAATAGAAGGAGAGGCTTCAAGTTCCTGCTCAGATGATTAGCAAGAAGAGTGACAATAGCAATAACATACTATTTGTCAACATTGTTAAACTAGCTGAAGTACAAAAGCAGATGCAATGACAAATGAAAACAAATGATAAATAGATCTCCCAACTAAATATGTTAAAATGAATCAGATGATAACGCAGACGAACATAATGATGTAAAGCAATGTGATAATAGTGCTAGCGCTTGTTCCATCTATTAATCATCAAATAGTTAGTGTTATTGTGTCTATCAATCCACTTGTTGAATTAACACCTCAAACTTCTGAAGCGTATAGTGCGTTTGAGGGGAGAAATGAAATTAATCGATTGGCTCCTCAATTTACCTTTTATAATGTACTAAGCATATCTAAGCCCGCGACAGCTATACAACTGGAGATTGTCATAAACACGAAGATTGGTAAATAAGGATCGCTTATATCTCTCAGAGTATAATCAGATGTCATACTCTAAAGATTAGTCAGCGCCAAAGGTGTAATTAAAACAATTATAGTACTAAAAATAAAAAAAAGAATTAATAAATTAGTTGAGATATGAAGGTGAGGCTTTAAATATTTTTAATAACTCTTGTGCCTAAAATTTTGAATTAATATTAATTATTTAAATGTGGTGGTTCATGAGTTTGATGAGTTAAATCAGTATTGATTTATGAGTTTGATGAATTAAATCAGTATTGATTCATGAGTTTGATGAGTTAAATCAGTTTTGATTCATGAGTTTGATGAGTTAAATCAGTATTGATTCATGAGTTTGATGAGTTAAATCAGTATTGATTCATGAGTTTTATGAGTTAAATCAGTATTGATTCATGAGTTTGATGAGTTAAATCAGTATTGATTCAAGTGTCCCTTATTCGTTCACCGAGTGCGGCTAATAAGCTATTTGGTGAGCTTATTCATGCGTTTACTTTTCTTAACTTCCTTCTTAGAGCACTTATTAATGAAAGGGAGATTTAAAATTTGTAGATATTACTATTTTATTGTTCTTTTCAATAATGCAATACATTGAATTTTGTGAAATTTATTATTATATTAATTGTCGCCTTATCTCTCTTTTTTTTTTTGATTAAATGGCTCAAACAAAACTACAAAACTCTCTGTCTCTCTCTGTCTCTCTTTCTGGAGATATGCTATATTTGATTGTATGTGAATAGGACAAATTGAGGAGAAAATATCCTATTGTTAGTTTAGAATGAGATTTTAAATTTTAAAATAAGATACGGTTAAATATTATATTTTAAATTGATCAATTAAATTCAAAAAGATAAAATTTAACTGATATTAGAATAGATCTCTTTTTCAAAAATATATTTAATTAATCTACTCCATAAAATATTATAAGGGTGTAAATAGGTTGGGCCTTGCTCTAAGTGCTCTCAACTAGAGCTCGAAATTAAGATTTTTCATTTAATATAAAAAAAATTCTTAATCAAATAATTATCATAATAAAATTAATAATTTTTTTAAAAAGTATAAAAAATAATAAAAAATTTATTTAATATGATAAAATGAGATAATTTTAAAATATTTTATAATCAAACTTGCTCACAAACTAATAGATCAAGTCAAGATTAATTTAAAATTAACTTGTTAACTCATCGAGCTTAAGCTGAATTCAAATCATAGTACAATTTAACTTGACTCTTCTACACTTCTAATTTTTACTTCAACTTAAAAATGATTCATTAAAAATTAATTCTATCACATTCATAATTGTTACATTTTGAGACATGCCTAAAATATATCATAATTATCACAATAATTCAAAAAAATTAAAATAAAATATAAACTCTCAATATTTTCTAAAACCAAAAGAAAGCACATTAAATTACCACAAAAAGACTGTATAATGAAGAATCAAAGCGTAGAAAACACATGCATGGTTTATTATCAGAAAAATCTCTTACTAATTAATGTACAATAAAGTAAATCCTGAAGCAATATAATATAGATTATAAGTTGGCACATAAACAAAAAGAACAGAACAGTGATTTCAGCTATAAACTAAACATAAAAAAGTTTTTTTTAAAATTTATTTTAAATATTCTTACCTGCCATTTAATGCCATTAGGGATTGTAAGTCCTATTTTTGTTGACTGTCTGGAATAATGTTCGGATGGAAGTTACGAATGGAATGTAATGCCATTCAGACTAAAAAATACTCCCGAATTTTCACATATTATGAATAATATATTTAAAAACTATTTTAAATATATTCTTGTTTATATTGATGATGTTTTTATCTTTTCAAATACTATTGAAGAATATTTTAATCATTTAAAAATATTTAAATGGTCAATTGAAAAATGGTTTAGTTATTTCTGAGCCCAAAATTAAATTATTTCAAACTAAAGTAAGGTTTTTGGGTCATATAATTTTCAATGCTTCTATTATTCCAATTAATAGAAGTTTTGAATTTACAGACAAATTTTCTCATATTATTCTGGATAAAAAGCGATTCTGAGAGTTCTTGCCCTCAACTATGTAGATTTTATCACAATCAGACAAGATGCGACCGCTTTTGTGATTGAAAGATCTCCACCACCATGGTCGATATTCATACCATGGCGGTCGTAAATTAAAGAAATGGTTAAGAATCTTATCTTAACCTTATCGACCACACTTTCAAAATTGTTGAAACTGACGCCTCTGATCAAGGCTACGGTAGTATTCTGAAACAACAAAAAAATTCTAAAGAAGAATTAACTCGCTTTGTTTCGGGACGATGGAATCTCACTCAGCAAAATTACTCTATTATTAAAAGAGAAATGCTTTCAGTCGTCAAAAGCATCTCTAAATTTCAAGATGTTTTATTAAATCAACATTTTTCTTCTTCGAATTGATTGTTCCTCAGTCAAATACATAATTGAGCAAGATATAAAAAATTTGGTTTCTAAATAAATTTTTGCATCATGGCAAGCTCAGCTGTCCGTATTTGACTTTGATATCGAATTCATCAAAGGTAATGAAAATTTTCTTCCTAATTTTCTAACCCGTGAATTCTTGCAGGGACGATCAGGGGTGGATCACCCCACATGGAAAGATGCCTCCTCCTAACCGAGGTGGTAACTCATTTCGGGGAGGTCGTGTAGGCGTCTAATGGAAAAGATCCGGTCAACTGAACGGTTGGCATGATCGACCTTAAAACATACCTATATGGTACATCGTCCTCTTCAACTACGGTTGAAAAGAGTGAGATTTCTAAAGCTGCAACACCATCCCTAAAAGATGTCATTGCACAAGAACCTCTTTATTTCTCTAAAGAAATAAAACATAATATTATTGAATCAGTATTAGTTTCGTTTGAGGATTCATTTGAATCTTCATCCGATTGGTGATATCAAGAGCTCCTACATACTTTTCTCTTAAATTTAGAATCAAATTCTGAATGTCTTCAGAAGAGGGTCCTAACTTAAGAGCAAGTTTAGGAGGTGGTTGGATAAAAGGTTTCACAAATGGGTTAGTACTAGTAGAATCTTTCTCTGAAGCTTTGCTAGTTTCAGGGCTAGAAACTTTTTGTTTAAGCATCTGATCGATTTTAGACTCTAGGCTAAAAATATGATTAGCGATTATTTGAAGTATACTATTACTATAATTAATTTGTCTAATTATAGTAATAAATTCTTTTAGAATTTGTGAATCAGAACTTATTTTTTCGAAGGCCGCTAATTCTAAAGGTTTATCATCCACCATTTTTGCAACAGATGGAGGATAAGATGCTTCAATAATTTTTCCTTGCTCAGTTTGCCATTTTTTGGTAGACAAAGTAGCAATTTGAGCGGATTGAGCATAGTAACTGCAAAACCAAGCGATGAAAGGAATAGTTGCTTTGGCTTGACTATTCTTTCCCTCATTTTCTCGAAATATAAATCATTTATTTCGAAATGTTGGTTTTCAGAAGTAAAACTTCTATACGAAAGTTATCATACTTTGGTTGGAAGTATTCCTTCAGAATAACTTCTTTAGTCTTAGAACCTATTTTGTAGCTCATTAAGACTAAAGTTCATTTCAGATGGAGTGGGAGATTGATTTTCTCTCACATGATGATAAATATGATTTCTGTTTAGGCAAAGTGCCTCGACAGATGGTTCAGGAGTTTGGGAACCATCAGATCTAGACTTTATAGAGGTTTTAGAAGGAATTAAAACCCTAGAAAGTGTAATAGATCGACGAGGGTTGAATCTGACTTCAACATCGCCATCAGCCGTTTGGATTATCTGATCAATGTCTTGATTGATGGTTGGTCTAGGTGTGACCGCAGATGGTATGGTCCATGATTCTGAAAATATCACCTCATTCCATTTAATCACTCTGTTAGTAGCAATATGAGATGCTAACAGATTTGTTTCGATCAGAGTAGTTCATTCGGCTGGTTGAACAACTTTCTGAACTCTAGGATTTAAAGTATTTAAAACTCAAAATGGATTCTGAAAATTAGGGCAATAGTTTCAGAACCTGGGAGAAAATCATAACCATAAAGCTATAAATGTAATTTTAAAGCTTCAAAAAGGTTTATATCAGAAAGAGATAAACTTAAATTAGGAAAGGTGTTGAAGTAAAGGCCATGGCGAAGGTTAGTCTCTGACACTCATAAGAGATTGTGCCCAATGAGGCATCGACATCTCTTAGGCGAATAATATAGAAACATTTAATCGAGAGTTAAGGGCTTAAATGCTATCGTATCATTCAATATGGATATACTTGAAGTCTTGCATATATCTAGCGTGACCGATTAAATAGATCCTTCCCAAGAATAACATTCCAGCTCCAAATCTATGAGATTTGGCAGTCCGTGAAAAAATGAGCAAGATTTTACCATTGAATCATTTTTCTGGAATTAATAGCCCTCATTTTGGGGGAAACTTCCATCCATTCATTGAAAACCTCTTTGATTGGATTCGGAAGAATATTTAATTCTGCTCCAAAATAGTTCCACCATCTAAAGAACCATGCTGGAAGATCTTTTTTGATAATATCTTTGTTCATTATGAACATCCATGAATGCCTTCGCTTTTTGTTGAGAAGGAAGAAGGCCTTCATCATAGCTTGCACATAACACCAATAATTTACGTTAATTTTGTACTGTAAATTAGTGGAGGATAAAAATACATTTTTCTCTTGGAATGGAGTTAGACCTTATTTACTTTGATGAAAGATCTTTTGTATAACGCATTTGCTATACAAAATTGTATGGTTCGTCTGATCATGAACATGATTAATCTCAACATACTTTAATTATCTTAAGATTTTTTCATAATTCTCTCTTGAGAGATTAGATTCAAATGGGAAAGGATTGTTTCACAAATATCTTTCAAATAAAGCCCACGGATTATTTATTGAATAATCATAGGGATTAATTTCAATAATATTCTATTTTATTTCTTTAGAGAAATAAACAGGTTCTTGTGTAATGATATCTTTTAGGGATGGTGTTGTAGCTTTAGAGATCTCACCCTTTTCAACTGTAGTTGAAGAGGATGATGTACCATATAGGTATGTTTTAAGGTCGATCATGCCAACTGTTGAGTTGACCGGATCATTTCCATTAAGACGCTCTGCCACCTCCAAAAAAGAGTTACCACCTGGGAGGAGACATCTTTCCATGGGTTATCCACCCCGATTGTCCGCAAGAATTCACGGATTAGAAAATCAGGAAGAGAATTTTCATTACCTTCGATGAATTCGATATCAAAGTCAAATACGGATAGTTGAGCTTGCCATGATGTAAAAAATTTTTCATAAACCAAATTTTTTACATCTTGCTCAATTATGTATTTGACTGAGGAACAGTCAATACGAAGAAGAAAATGTTGATTTAATAAATTATCTTAAAATTTAGAGATATTTTTGACGACTGAAAGCATTTCCCTTTTAATAATAGAGTACTTTTGCTGAGTGGGATTCCATCATCCCGAAACAAAGTGAACTAATTCTTCTTTAGAATTTTTTGTTGTAATACCAGTTTGATCGAGGCATCAATTTCAATAATTTTGAATCGATCAAGGTTAAGGCAAGGAAGATTCTTAACCCTTTTATTAATTTTACGCACTACCATGGTATGAATATCAGACCACGGCAGTGGAGTCTTTCAATCTGTCAAAAAGTGGGGCCGCATCTTGTGCTAGATTGTGATAAAAATCAGCTACATAGTTGAGGGTTCCTAAGAGCCTTTGTAACTAGTTTTTATCCAATAAAATATCAGGAAATTTGTCCGCAAATTCAATACTTCTATTAATTGGAATAATAGAAGCATTGGAAATTATATGTCCCAAAAACCTTACTTCAGTTTGAAATAATTTAATTTTGGGCTTAGAAATAACTAAACTATTTTTAGATTAACCATTTAAATATTTTTAAATGATTAAAATATTCTTCAATAGTATTTGAAAAGATAAGAACATCATTAATATAAACAAGAATATATTTATAATAGTCTTTAAATATATTATTCATAATATGTTGAAATTCTGAAGCATTTTACAATGAATGACATTACATTTCATTCGTAATGTCCGAATGGAACAGTAAAAACAGTTTTATAGCGATCCAAATTTTTAATTTGGATCTGCCAACAATCATGATTTTAAATCAAAATTTGAAAATATTTTTACATTATGCAAACGATTTAATAAATCCCTTTTATTAGAAATAGGATATCTAATCCATTTTGATACCAGCTAATACCATGATATATAAAACTTAATTATTATGAAAAAACTAAAACTCACACAATTGCCAACTGCAGAAGCACACGAGAGGAAGAACAAGAGAGCGCAGAGGAGAGGAGAAGAGAGGAAAGAAAATTAAGCACACCGAATACAAAGATAGAGCCTCCTTATATACAAGTGGAGGCAGAAGAGAAAACTTTGCTTATACATTAAGCAAAGGTACAATTATTAGACAGAATTATTTCTGTCATAGAGGGTACAATAATGTAACAACTTTCCAGGTGAAAGTTACATTATTTCGTCCGATGGGATTACTTTATGAGTTGTAAAGTAGATTCATTGCTCGTGGAGATAATGTCATCCGCTTTTGAGTAAAAGCGTCCGGTGGAGATAATAATGCATCATAAAGAAGACAAAGTGAGAAAGCAATAATTTAGCTATATGAAGTTGGAATCCATTAATTTTCTCCAGTGGATTCCACGTCGACACCGTCAGAAGAGTCGCCACTATCACAGATGTAGATAGGGTGATTAAACACCTTGGAAGCGATTTTCGTAAATCTTCTTGAGACATTCCTTATGTTGGATCTCATTCTCATGAGGGTAATGTCTTTTGATGCTTTGGAGCACCTCATCAACCGATAGCTCAAAACCCATAATTTTTTGAGGGATTGTTAATTCAGAATAAGCTTTAATAGCTTTAATTTGTTTGAGCTTATCCTCAACGCTGATTGAATTTCACCATTTTAATAAAAACTATCTTTGAAAGACCAGCTGATTAAATGGATCCTTCCTAGAGTTCCACTCCAAATCCATGGGATTTGACAGTCCGTGAAGAAATGAGCAAAATTTTGCCTTTGAATCGTTTTTCTGGGATTAATAGCTCTCATTTTGAGGGCAGCTTCCATCCATTCATTTAAAACCTCTTTGATTGGATCCGGAAGAATATTTAATTTTGCTCCAAAATAGTTCCACCATCTAAAAAACCATACTGAAAGATCTTTGTTGATAATATCTTTGTTCATTATGAACATCCATGAATGCCTTCGCTTTTCATTGAGAAGGAAGAAGGCTTTCATCATACACATAACACCAATAATTTATGTCAATTTTGTATCAAATTAGTGGAGGATAAAAATACATTTTTCTCTTGGAATGGAGTTAGACCCCATTTACTTTGATGAAAGATCTTTTGTATAACGCATTTGCTATACAAAATTGTATGGTTCATCTGATCACGAACATGATTAATCTCAACACACTTTAATTATGTTAAGATTTTTCATAATTCTCTCTGAGAGATTAGATTCAAATGGGAAATGATTGTTTCCAAATATCTTTCAAATAAGGCCCACATATTATTTATTGAATAATCAGAGGGATTAATTTCAATAATATTATGCTTTATTTATTTAAAGAAATAAACAGGTTCTTGTGCAACGATATCGTTTAGGGATGGTGTTGCAGCTTTAGAGATCTCACTCTTTTCAACCGTAGTTGAAGAGGATGATGTACCATATAGGTATGTTTTAAGGTCGATCATGCCAACCGTTGAGTTGACCAGATCTTTTTCATTAGCATGGCCTCGGCCGTGACCTCCCCAAAAAGAGTTACCACCTCGGTTAGGAGGAGACATCTTTCCATGTGGGGTGATCCACCCCTGATCGTCCCTGCAAGAATTCACGAGAAAAATCGTGAAGGGAATTTTCATTACCTTTGATGAATTCGATATCAAAGTCAATACAGACAACTGAGCTTGCCATGATGCAAAAATTTATTTAGAAACCAAAATTTTTATATCTTGCTCAATTATGTATTTGACTGAGGAACAGTCAATACGAAGAAGAAAATATTGATTTAATAAAACATCTTGAAATTTAGAGATGCTTTTGACGACTGAAAGCATTTCCCTTTTAATAATAGAGTACTTTTGCTGAGTGGGATTCCATCATCCCGAAACAAAGCGAACTAATTCTTCTTTAGAATTTTTTTGTTGTTTCAAAATACCGTAGTTTTGATCGAGGCCAACAATTTTGAAACTATCGCAAGGTTAAGAAAAGGAAGATTCTTAACCCTTTCTTTAATTTTACGCACTGTCATGGTATGAATATCAGACTATGGTGGTGGAGTATTTTTCAATTTGTCAAAATGTGAGGCCGCATCTTATGCTAGATTGTGATAAAAATCATTTACATAGTTGAGGGCTCCTAAGAACCTCAGAATCGGTTTTTATTCTAATAATATAAAATTTATTCAGAATTCAATTTCTAATTGGAATAATAGAAGCATTGGAAATTATATGATCCAAAAACCTTACTTCAGTTTGAAATAATTTAATTTTGTAAATAACTAAACTATTTTTTCGTGATTAACCATTTAAATATTTTTAAATGATTGAAATGTTCTTCAATAGTATTGGAAAAGATAAGAACATCACCAATATAAACAAGAATATATTTAAAATAGTCTTTAAATATAGTATTCATAATATGTTGAAATTTGGACAGAGCATTTTTTAGTCCTAATGGCATTACATTCCATTCGTAATGTCCGAAGGGAACAGTAAAAGCAGTTTTAGAACGATCCAAATTTTTAATTTGGATCGGCCAATAACCAGATTTTAAATCAAATTTTGAAAATATTTTTGCATTATGCAAATGATTTAATAAATCTCTTTTATTAGAATAGGATATCTAATTCATTTTAATACTTTATTTAGAGGCTTGTAATTTATTACAAGTCTCGGTCTCCCTCTTTCTTTTTCAGCTGATCCCATTACATAGAATGAGGTACAGCTCCATGGGGAGTAAGATTGCCGAATTATTCCATTCTTTAATAAATCGACAATTTCAGCTTTACATAGAGTAAGATAATGCTCGTTCATCTTACAAGGATGGGCTTAAGTGGGGATGTCCCTTTCATTGAAATTATCAATGTACGAGAATTCCACTAAATGAACATTTCTTTTCGAGAAAGTAATTGGGTTGTCTCCACAAACATCTTTCTAGAAATCTTGGAGACAATGATTAATTTTCTCCTTTATCTGGGGGGAAGAAATTTTTTGTTTGAGAGTTAAATCACTAATTTCTTCTTTCAGATAATTGATATGCATAGATTTATTATTAAGTCTATTCATTTCATTTATGATAATTTCTTTAGGATTGATGATAAAGCGGAATGTGATTTCTTTATTCCAAAGAAAATACTGAATTCTAGTATCACCAATTCTAGTGATATGCATTATTTTGAGAAGAAAAGGAGTTCTCAAGATAATGTGTTGTGTCAAATTTTTGACTAAAATAAAAGGTATTTGAATACAAACATCATCTTGACACATGACCACAGATGATAATTTATACTTAATCTATAAAGACTCATCGTCGGCTGCCTTTAACCACTGGCTAGTTTTTTCAAAATATTTAGAAGGAATAATTCATTCTTGAATGTAATTTAAGTCGCTATCCATTAAAGATAAAATTTGGTAAAATAAATTCTTCATTTATAATTAATTTAATGAAAATATACCATTTCTGGTATATTGCCTTTTGAATATTTTGTAAGAAACCCGGTTCTTGAAAGAGCTATATTTTCAAATGAATTGGGCGTCTTCTGATTTAATTCAAGATCTATAAGACGTCTATTCATCAATTCTTGCTCAGCTTTTATTTGTTGAACTTCTATTTTCAGTTGCTTTAATTCAGATTTTAATTCTGTTAAAGTAACTGAAGAAGAAGATGAACTGGCTTTAGCTCTCATGCGAAATACTTCAGTCATGGAGTATATAGGAGGCTTTAAATCAAAATTTTCTAATTTATTTTTCTTCTTATCATTAAGGAGATTTATAATTTTATCACGAGTTGAATCATCTTCAACTTGTGCTAAAAGTTTAATTAATTGATCTTTTTGCTCATGAGTGAGCATAAAAAGACCAGACATATTAATAATATTTTTGTAATAATCTACCTATTGACAGGATTTGCAATAGTTAGACTTATCAGAATCATGTGAAGATGAGGATGAAGTGTTTTCTACTTCCTCAGATTCTTTTTCAGAATCCAAAGTTGTGAGTAGAATCTTCATTAGTTTTCAACCCTTCACAATATGAAGTTCACTTAACTTCTTCTTCACCTTACATCTATTAGCATAGTGACCAGTACGACCACATTTATAACTTTTTATTTCTCTTGTCTCTTTGGTCTTTGAACCAGGGACAGAGTGTTTAGATTTATGCGTGAATTTCACGCTTAGAAAAACAATCTTTTTGTTTTTTCCTTATGTTTGAAGGTGACACGCACGAGGATCACAGTTGAACTAATCACAGAATTCTCCAAGCTATTTTTGCTCAAGCAGTCGTTCTCTTTTTATTTGATCTTTTAATTTAAAATCAGAGCAAATAACTAATCTTATTTTGATACAGGCAGAAATAAGGTTTTTATATGTAAGAGTTTCATATGGAATTGTCATCATAAAGACTAGAAAGAGACCTTTTCAAAGGTTGGGAAGACCTTCAATGAATTTTGATTTCCAATGAAGGCTATTGGCATCATAGTCATAACGCTGCGGAAAATATCTTATACCATCAAAATGGGTTAAGGATGGACATCTTAATTTTTTGGAGTAAGTGATTTTTTCTCCTTGATCTCCAATGGATCCAAAGAAAATGATCTATAATTGTTTGAAGAAGATTATAGACCAAATTTTCATTAGGTTTTGCTGTTCTTTTGGAAGATCCTTAGTACTTAAGTCAATTTCTCTAAGGAGATCTTCCCTTTGAGGAACAAGGAGAAAATTATCCCACCACACCTTTCGTGAGTTCCGAGAATTAAATGATGGCACGAAATAATATGAGATTTTCTACTTGATGTCAGATTGAATAGCAAGAGTGAACATAAGCATACGATGAAGGTATGAATGATTTGGTGTTCAAAATCCATCAATATTCCATTCATATAAATAATCTCCATCATAGAATTTCTTAAATGAGTATCTTCCTCAAATAATAAATCAAGAGGTGTTGGTTTTTTATAATAATGTTTTTCCAAATTTTTCTTGGGATAAGAAAGTTTTTGGATATCAATAGGAGGATGAGAATCTTGTAATTCTTGAAAAAGGGTTTGAACTTTTTCAACATTACTTTGTTGATTAATTTTATCAGTATCAGTTTTGGTTGAGGACTCATTTGAATCTTCATCCGTTTGGCTGATATCCTCAAGAGCTCCTACATACTTTTCTCTTAAATTCAGAATCAAATTTGAATGTCTTCAGAAGAGAGTCCTAACTTAAGAGCAAGTTCAGGATGTTGTTGGATAAAAGGTTTCACAAATGGGTTAGTACTAGTAGAAGCTTTCTCTGAAGCTTTGCTAGTTTCAAGGCTAGAAACCTTTTGTTTAAGCATCTGATCGATTTTAGACTCTAGGCTAAAAAGATGATCAGTGATTATTTGAAGTATACTATTACTATAATTAAGTTGTTTAATTATAGTAATAAATTCTTTAATTTGTTGATCATAACTTATTTTTCAAGGTCGCTAAATCTAAAGGTTTATCATCCACCATTTTGCAAAGATGGAGGATAAGATGCTTCAATAATTTTCCCTTGCTCAGTTTTCTATTTTTTGGTAGACAAAGTAGTAATTTGAGCGGATTGAGCATAGTAACTGCAAAACCAAGCGACGAAAGGAATAATTACTTTGGCTTGACTATTTCTTTTCCTTATTTTCTCGAAATATAAATCATTTATTTTGAGACGTTGGTTTTCAGAAGTAAAACTTCTATACCAAGTACGAAAGTTATCATACTTTGGTTGGAAGTATTCTTGAACAACTTCCTAGAACCTATTTTGTAGCTCATTAAGACTAAAGTTCATTGATGGAGTGGGATTGATTTTCTCACCGATGATAAATATGATTTTTAGGTGAAGTGCCTCAGATATTCGAGAGTTTGGGAACCATCGATCTAGACTTCGAGGTTTCAGATGGAATTTAAACCCTAGGAAGTGTAATAGATCGACGAGGGTTGAATCTGACTTTAACATCGCCATCAGCCGTTTGGATTATCTGATCAATGTCTTGTTTGATGGTTGGTTTAGGTGTGACCGCGGATGGTATGGTCTATGATTCTAGAAATACCACCTCATTCCATTTAATCACTGCTAGCAATATGAGATGCCAAATGATTTGTTTGATCGAGTAGTTCATTCTGAACAACTTTTGAACTCTAGGATTTAAAGTATTTAAAACTCAAAATGATTATGAAAATTAGGTAATAGTTTAACTTGGGAGAAAATCATAACCATAAAGCTGTAAATGTAATTTTAAAGCTTCAAAAAGGTTTATATCAGAAAGAGATAAACTTAAATAGGGAAAGGTGTTGATGTAAACTGGCCTGTGGCAGAGGCTAGTCTCTATAACACTCATAAGAGATTGTGCCCAATGAAGGCATCACCATCTCTGGGCTAAATATAAGCATTTAATCCTTTGAGTTAAGGTTTAAATGCTATCTATATCATTCAATATGGATATACTTGAAGTCTTGCATATATCATGCATCTTATGAGTTAATAGATAAATGGTTTTGTCCATTTGATCTAATGGTTTGTTCTATGATTTTCACCAAGATTTTCCTTAAAATCAAAGTTCCAAATTGATAAATGATAGTTTTATCAATTTTGGGAAGAGACCATCTGTTCAGGTCTTCTTCATTCAAGGGAACTCGTTATTTGAGTTCTTGAAATTATTATTCCTTCTAATCATTAGATTAGAAGTTACATCCGAGGAAGCGAAGATGCCATGAGAGGAAGGAGAGAGGAAGATGATGAAAGAGGTTGTCTTCAGTTAAACACTTAATAAGGATTAAACTAACCAAGTTCGTAACTTCCATCCGAACAGTATTCCAGACAGTCAATAAAAATAGGACTTACAACCCATATCCACAGGGATTTACGGCCATTTGCAAAGATGGATGGACGCATGGGAAGACTAACATAGTACAAGTTAATCCAGTAGGTGAGAAAAAGAAAAAACTTTCAAACATCCTCCGGGATCACCCCATCATGGCTCGATACCCTAAGATATATAAAACTTAATTATTATTAAACAACTAAAACTTACACGATTGCCAACTACAGAAGCACATGGGAGGAAGAACAAGAGAGAGCAGAGGAGAGGAGAAGAGAGGAAAGAAAACTAAGCACACTTAATACAAAGATAGAGCCTCCTTATATAGAAGTGGAGGCAGAAGAGAAAACTTTGCTTAGACAATAAGCAAATGTATAATTATTAGACAAAATTATTTCTATCATAGAGGGTATAATAATGTAACAACTTTCTAGGTGGAAAGTTGCATTATTTCATCTGATGGGATTACTTTATGAGTTGTAAAGTAGATTCCCTACTGGTGGAGATAATGCCATCCGCTTTTAAGTTGTAAAGTAAAGCGAATTTGATGAAGATAATAATGCATTCTTTTTGCATTGTAAAGGCAAAGTGGAAGCAATAATTTAGCTATAGTCGGAATCCATTAATTTTCTCCAGTGGATTCCACGTCGACATCGTTAGAAGAGTCGCCACTGTCGCAGATGTAGATAGGGTGATTAAACACCTTGACGAGTTGATTCTCGTAAATCTTCTTGAGACGTTCCTTATGTTGGATCTCATTCTCATGAGGGTAACGTCTTTTGATGCTTTGGAGCATCTCATCAATCGATAAATCAAAATTCGTAGTTTTTTTTAGGGATCGTTAATTCAGAATAAGCTTTAATAATAGCTTTAATTTATTTAAGCTTATCCTCAACGCTGATTGAATTCCACCATTTTAATAAAAACTGTCTTTGAAGGACCAGCTGATTAAATGGATCATTCCCAAGAATAACGTTCCAGCTCCAAATCCATGAGATTTGGTAGTCCGTGAAGAAATGAGCAAGATTTTGCCCTTGAATCATTTTTCTGGGATTAATAGCCCTCATTTTTCCATCCATTCATTGAAGACCTTTTTGATTGGATCCGAAAGAATATTTAATTCTGCTCCAAAATAGTTCAACCATCTGAAGAACCATGTTGGAAGATCTTTGTTGATAATATCTTTGTTCATTATGAACATCCATGAATGCCTTCGCCGGAGAAGAAGAAGACCTTCATCATACTTACACACATAGCACCATAATTTAAGCCAATTTTGTACTGTAAATTAGTGGAGGATAAAAATATATTTTTCTCTTGGAATGGAGTTAGACCCCATTCACTTTGATGAAAGATCTTTTGTATAACACATTTGCTATATAAAATTGTATGGTTCATCTGATCATGAACATGATTAATCTCAATACACTTTAATTATTAAGATTTTTTCATAATTCTCTCTTGAGATATTAGATTCAAATGGAAAAGGATTGTTTCCCAAATATCTTTCAAATAAGGCCCACGGATTATTTATTGAATAATCAGAGGGATTAATTTCAATAATATTCTATTTTATTTTTTTAGAGAAATAAATATGTTCTTGTGCAACGACATCTTTTAGGGATAGTGTTGCAGCTTTAGAGATCTCACCCTTTTCAACTATAGTTGAAGAGGACGATGTACCATATATGTATGTTTTAAGGTCGATCATGCCAACTGTTGAGTTGACCGGATCTTTTTCATTAACATGGCCTCGGCCGCGACCTCCCCAAAAAGAGTTACCACCTCGGTTAGGATGAGACATCTTTCCATGTGGGGTGATCCACCCCTGATCATCCCTGCAAGAATTCACAGGTTAGAAAATCAGGAAGGGAATTTTCGTTACCTTTGATGAATTCGATATCAAAGTCAAATAAAGACAACTGAGCTTGCCATGATGCAAAAATTTATTTAGAAACCAAATTTTTTATATCTTGCTCAATTATGTATTTGACTGAGGAATAGTCAATGCGAAGAAGAAAATGTTGATTTAATAAAATATCTTGAAATTTAGAGATGCTTTTGATGACTGAAAGCATTTCCCTTTTAATAATAGAGTACTTTTGCTGAGTGGGATTCCATCATCCCGAAACAAAGCGAAGTAATTCATCTTTAGAATTTTTTCATTGTTTCGGAATACCACTATAGCCTTGATCAGAGGCATCGCCAATTTTGAAACCGCTGGATCGAAGGTTAAGAAAGATTCTTAACCCTTTAATTTTTTTTACGCGACCGTCATGGTATGAATATCGCACCATGGTGGTGGAGTCTTTTCAACTGTTAAAAGTGGGACGCATCTTGCGATTATGATAAAAATCGCTTACATAGTTGAGGGCTCCTAAGAACCTCTATAATTAGTTTTTATCGAGAATAATATCAGGAAATTTATCTACAAATTCAATACTTCTATTAATTGGAATAATAAAAGCATTGGAAATTATATGACCCAAAAATCTAACTTCAATTTGAAATAATTTAATTTAATGAGAAATAACTAAATCATTTTTCAAGATTAACCATTTAAATATTTTTAAATGATTAAAATGTTCTTCAATATTTTGAAAAGATAAGAGCATCATCAATATAAACAAGAATATATTTAAAATAAGTATTTAAATATTATTCATAATATGTTGAAATTCACAGCATTTTTTTTGTCAATGGCATTACATTCCATTAAATGTCTCAAGGAACATTAAAAGAAGCTTTTATAGATCCAAATTTTAATTTTGACCGCCAATAACGATTTTAAACCAAAATTTGAAAATATTTTGCATTATGCAAACGATTTAATAAATCCCTTTTATTAGAATATGATATCTAATCCATTTTTTTTTTATTTAGAGCCTTGTAATTTATTACAAGTCTCGCCTCCCTCTTTCTTTTCAATCCCATCACATAACGAGGATACCCATGGGGAGTAAGATTCAATTATTTCCTTCTTTAATAAATCAATTTCGACTTTACAGTAAGATAATGCTCGCTCATCTTACAAGGATGGGCTTAAGTGGGGATGTCCTTTCATTGAAATTATCAATGTACGAGTTCCCACTAAATGAGTAATTGGGTTGTCCTCACAAACTTAAATTAAATCAATTAAATCACTTTTCTTCTTTGATAATTGATATGCATAGACTTATTATTAAGCCTATTCATTTCATTTATGATAATTTTGGATTGATGATAAAGTGGAATGTGATTTCTTTATTTCAAAGAAAACACCGAATTCGATCATCAATTGATAGGAATTATTTTGAGAAAAGAAGTTCCCAAAATAATGTGTTGTGTCAAATTTTTGACTAAAAGAAAAGACATTTAATACAAACATCATCTCACATGGCCACGTGATGATAATTTATACTTAATCAGAAGACTTACCGTCCGCTTTAACCTTAGTTTTTCAAAATATTTAAAAGGAATAATTCATTCTTGAATACATTTAAGTCGCCCGCTATCCACTAGAGCGTTAAATTTGGTAAAATAAATTCTTTATTTATAATTAATTTAATGAAAATATACCATTTCGTATATTGCTTTTGAATATTTTGTAAGGTCTTGAGTAATCGCTTCTAAAATGAATTGCCTTCGATTTAATTCAAAATCCATAAAGCATCCATTCATCAATTCTTGCTCAGCTTTTATTTGCTGAACTTCTATTTTCAATTGCTTTAATTCAGATTTTAATTCTGTCAAAGTAACTGAAGAAGAAGATGAACTGGCTTCAGCTCTCCTGCGAAATACTTCAGTCATGGAGTATATTTGAGGCTTTAAAACAAATTTTTCCAGTTTATCTTTCTTCTTATCATTAAGAAGATTTATAATTTTATCACGAGTTGAATTATCTTCAACTTGTGCTAAAAGTTTAATTAATTGATCTTTTGCTCATGAATGATATAAAGACCGTATATAATAATATTTTTATAATAATCTACCTATTGACAGGATTTGCAACAGTTAGATTTATGAGAATTAATTCGGCAAGCTTACTCCTCATGGAGCTGTACCGCATTCTATATAATGGGATCAGCTGAAAAAGAAAGAGGGAGACCGAGACTTGTAATAAATTACAAGCCTCTAAATAAAGTATTAAAATGGATTAAAATGTTCTTCAATAGTATTTGAAAAGATAAGAACATCATCAATATAAACAAGAATATATTTAAAATAGTCTTTAAATATATTATTCATAATATGTTAAAAATTGAAAGCATTTTTTTAGTCCGAATGACATTACATTCTATTCGTAATGTCCGAAGGGAACAGTAAAAGCAGTTTTATAGCGATCCGAACTATTAATTTGGATCTGCCAATAACCAGATTTTAAATCAAATTTTGAAAATATTTTTGCATTATGTATATAGGAAGTCCCCCTTAATTCTCCAGTAAATCCCAAAACAAGAGATTAACTGTTACATGATGTTAAGATTTGGGGCTTTTACTTGACATGCTCTACGAATCATTTGAAACCAAAAGGTCTTAAGTCCACTTTAAAAAAAAATTGTGGAAGATTTTAAAACACGCAAATTGGAGAAGATAAATAAGGAATTTGCAGAGGAAACATACTTCCTTGGAATTTGATGGGGAGACCTCACACAATGGTGGGAGCTCAGAAGGAGACGAGCATGCCCGAGGAAGGAGGAGTGGCAACAATAAGCAACCTGGTAGAGCCGCGGGCAGTGAGTGTTTTGTAAGGTTTCACACTGGGGTTTAACAGAAGGAGAAACATAAATTGTAAATTGTAATGTTTTGGTGTTAGATATGTATATATGAAGGTCCTTTTTTCATTAATTTTAAAGTCTATT
>CM038233.1:7703979-7864378 GCA_021442155.1 Cymbidium sinense | reverse complement strand
CGGTTACGTATTGCTCATTACCATGTGATGATCGGTGAAAAGAAGAGGCGAGACTTGTAATAAATTACAAGTCTCTAAATAAAGTATTAAAATGGATTAGATATCATATTTCTAATAAAAGGGATTTATTAAATTGTTTGCATAATGCAAAAATATTTTCAAATTTTGATTTAAAATCTCATTATTGGTAGATCAAAATTAAAAATTCGGATCGCTATAAAACTGCTTTTAATGTTTTTTTCAGACAGTACGAATGGAATGTAATGCCATTCGGACTAAAAAATGCTCCGTCTGAATTTCAACATATTATGAATAATATAGTTAAAGATTATTTTAAATATATTCTTGTTTATATTGATGATGCTCTTATCTTTTCAAATACCATTGAAGAACATTTTAATCATTTAAAAATATTTAAATGGTTAATCTTGAAAAATGGATTTAGTTATTTCGAGAATTAAATTATTTCAAAGCGAAGTAAGATTTTTTGGGTCATATAATTTCAATGCTTCTATTATTCCAATTAATAGAAGTATTGAACAAATTTCGATATTATTTTAGATAAAAACTAATTTTAACATTGAAAGACTCCACCACCATGGTTCCGATATTCATACCATGACAAGGTGAAAATTAAAGAAAGGGTTAAGAATCTTTCTTAACCTTAATCGATCCGACAGCTTTCAAAATTGTTGAAATTGATGCCTCGATCAAGGCTACGGTATTCTAAATAATGAAAAATTCTAAAGAAGAATTAGCTTTGTTTCGGATGATGGAATCCCACCGAAAAGTACTCTATTATTAAAAGGGAAATGCTTTCAGTCGTCAAAAGCATCTCTAAATTTAAGATGTTTTATTAAATCAATATTTTCTTCTTCAGATTGATCGTTCTCACCAAATACATAATTGAGCAAGATATAAAATTTAGTTTATAAATAAATTTTTTGCATCATGGCAAGCTCTCAGATTTGACTTTGATATCAATTCATCAAAGGTAATGAAAATTCTTCCCCGATTTTCTAACCGTGAATTCTTGAGGACGATCGTGGATCACCCCACATGGAAAGATGTCTCCTAACCAAGGTGGTAACTCTTTTGGGGAGGTCGCTAGGCCGTTAATGAAAAGATCCCCAACTCAACATTGGCATGATCGATCTTAAAACATACCTATGGTACATCGTCCTCTTCAACTACGGTTGAAAAGGGTGAGATCTCTAAAGCTGCAACACCATCCCTAAAAGATGTCGTTGCACAAGAACCTGTTTATTTCTCTAAAGAAATAAAATAGAATATTATTGAAATTAATCTCTCTGATTATTCAATAAATAATGGACTTTATTTGAAAGATATTTGGGAAACAATCCTTTCCCATTTGAATCTAATCTCTCAAGAGAAAATTATGAAAAAATCTTAATATAATTAAAGTGTATTGAGATTAATCATGTTCATGATCAGACGAACCATACAATTTTGTATAGCAAATGCGTTATACAAAAGATCTTTCATCAAAGTGAATGGGGTCTAACTCCATTCCAAGAGAAAAATATTTTATCCTCCACTAATTTACGACAAAATTGGCAAATTATTGGTGCTATGTGCAAGCTATGATGAAGGCCTTCTTCCTTCTCAATAAAAGAAGGCATTCATGGATGTTCATAATAAATAAAGATATTATCAACAAAGATCTTCCAACATGGTTCTTCAGATGGTGGAACTATTTTGGAGCAGAATTAAATATTCTTCCGGATCCAATCAAAGAGGTCTTCAATGAATGGATGGAAGCTGCCCCCAAAATGAGGGCTATTAATCCCAGAAAAATGATTCAAGGGTAAAATCTTGCTCATTTCTTCACGGACTACCAAATCCCATGGATTTGGAGCTGGAACATTATTCTTGGGAAGGATCCATTTAATCAGCTGGTCCTTCAAAGACAGTTTTTATTAAAATGGTGGAATTCAATCAGCGTTGAGGATAAGCTCAAATAAATTAAAGCTATTATTAAAGCTTATTCTGAATTAACGATCCCTAAAAAAACTATGAATTTTGAGCTATCGGTTGATGAGGTGCTTCAAAGCATCAAAAGACGTTACCTCATGAGAATGAGATTCAACATAAGGAACATCTCAAGAAGATTTACAATCAACTCGCCAAGGTGTTTAATCACCCTATCTACATATCGATGTGACTCTTCTCGACGTTGCGGAATCCAATCGAAAAATTAATGGATTCCACCATATAACTAAATTATTGCTTCCACTTTCCTCTTAAAAAGAATGCATTATTATCTTCACCAAACCCGCTTTATTTTATAACTCAAAAGCGGATGGCATTATCTCCACCAGCAGGAAATCTACTTTACAACTCATAAAGTAATCCCATCAGACAAAATAATGCAACTTTCCACCTAAAAAGTTGTTACATTATTGCTTATGATAAATAATTTTATCTAATAATTATACATTTGCTTTGTCTAAGCAAAGTTTTCTTCCTCCACTCTATATAAGGAGGCTCATTTTGTATTCGCAGCTTTAGTTTTCCTCTTCTCTCCTCTCGCTTCCTCTTCTTCCTCCCTGTGTGCTTCCTACTGGCAATCATGTAAGTTTTAGTTTTAATAATTAAGTTTTATATATCTGGTATTGATCGAGCCACGATGGTGATCCTGAGGATGTTTGAAAGTTTTTTTCTTTTTTTTCTCACCTACTGATTAATTGTACTGTGTTTCCATGTCCATTCCATCTTCGCAAAATGGTAAATCCTCATATATAAGTCCCATTTTTTGTTGACAATAATCGCTCATGGAAGTTATAACTTAGTTTAATCCTTATTAGTGTTTAATCAAGACAACCTCTTCATCATCTTCCTCTCCTTCCCTCTATGGCATCTTCGCTTCTAAGTAACTTCTAATCTAACGAAGGAATAATAATTAATCAAGAACTCAAATAACAGAGTTCCCTTGAATGAAGAAGACCTAAATAGATGGTCTCTCCCCAAAATTGATAAAACTATCATTTATCAATTTGGAAATTTTGATTTTAAGGGAAAATCTTCAGTGAAAATTATAGAACAAACCATTACTGTAGATCAAATGGACAAAACCATTTATCTATTAACTCATGAAGATCTGCATGATATATGCAAATTATATCCATATTGAATGATATGATGATAGATAAGCCTTAACTTAAAGGATTAAATGCTTCTATATTAGCCTAAGAGATGGCGATGCCTTCAGACAATCTCTTATGAGTGTTATAGACTAGCCTCTACTGCCGTTTATCAACACCTTTTCCATTTAAGTTTATCTCTTCGATATAAACTTTTGAAGCTTTAAAATTACATTTACTTTATGGTTATGATTTTCTCCCGTGTTCAAACTATTGCTAATTTTCATAATCATTTTGAGTTTTAAATACTTTAAATCCTAGAGTTCAAAAAGTTGTTCAACCAACCGAATGAACTACTCTGATCGAAACAAATCTGTTAGTATCTCATATTGCTACTAACAGAGTGATTAAATGAAATGAGGTGGTATTTCTAGAATCATGGACCATACCATCTCATCACCAACCCATTAATCAAGATATAGATCGATAATCAAATAGATGGCGATGTTGAAGTCGATTCAACCCTCATCGATCCATTACACTTCCTGGTTTATTCCATCTCAAAACCTAGATCGATGGTTCAAACTCAACCATCTCGAGGCACTTCACCTAAACAAAATCATATTTATCATCGGAGAGAAAATCAATCTCCCACTCCATCCAAATGAACTTTAGTCTTAATGAGCTACAAATAGGTTCTAAGACTAGAGGTTGTTCTAAGGAATACTTCCAACCAAAGTATGATAATTTTCATATATAGAAGTTTTACTTCAAAACCAACGTCTCAAATAAATGATTTATATTTTGAGAAGAAAAAGATAGTCAAGCCAAAGCAACTATTCCTTTCGGCTTTTGCGATTATGCTCAATCCATTTTTATTTTACCAAAAAAATGAAAACGAAAGCAAGGAAAATTATTGAAGCATCTTATCCTCCATCATAAAAAAATGGTGGATGATAAACCTTTAGGCCTTCAAAAATAAGTTCGATCCACAAATTCTAAAGAATTTATTACTATAATTAAACAACTTAATTATAGTAATATACTTCAAATAATTGATCATCTTTTTTAGTCTAGAGTCTAAAATCGATCAAATGCTTAAACAAAAGGTTTCTAGCCTTGAAACTAGCAAAGCTTCAGAGAAAGCTTCTACTAGAATAAACCCATTTGTGAAACCTTTTATCCAACCACCTCCTAACTTGCTCTGGGTAGGACTCTTCAAAGACATTCAAAATTTGATTCTAAATTTAGAAAAGTATGTAGGAGTTTGAAGATATCAAATGATGAAGATTCAAAGTCCTCAACCAAACCGATAATCGATAAAATTAATCAATCAAGTAATATTGAAAAAGTTCAAACCTTTTTCAAGAATTACAAGATCCTCATCCTCCTTGATATCCAAAACTTTCTTATCCAAGAAAAATTTGGAAAACATTATTATAAAACCAACACCTCGATTTATTATTTGAGGAAGATACTCATTTCATAGAAATTCTATGATGGAGATTCTTTATATGAATGGAATATTGATGGATTTTTTCAACATCAAATCATTCATACCCTTCATCGATGCTTATGTGCTATCTGCTCAATCAGACATCAAGCAAAAAATCATATTGTCGCCGAGCCATCATTTCGTGATTCTGAACTCAAAGGATGGTGGGATAATTTTTCACTGCTTCCTCAAAGGGAAGACCTCCTTAGCAAATTGACTTAAGTACTAAGGATCTTCCAAAAGAACAAAAAACCTAATGAAAATTCGTCTATAATCTTCTTCAAACAATTATAGATCATTTTGTCGGATCCATTGGAGATCAAAAAAAAACTCGCTCCTTACTCCAAAATTAAGATGTCCATCCTTAACCCATTTTGATGGTATAGGATATTTTCACGGCATGACACTTATGATGCCTAGCCTCATTGAAGCAAAAAAATTCATTGAAGGCCTTCCCAACCTTTTTTGAAAAAGGTTTCTCTCCTATGATGGAAATCCATATGAAACTCTACATATGGAAACCTTATTTCTCATGTAAAAAGATTAGTATTTGCTCGATCTTAAATTAAAAGATCAAATGAAAAGAGAACGCCGCTTGAGCAAAATATTTGGAGAATTGTGATCACAATCAGATCCTTACCACACCTTCCAAACATAAAAAAAAACAAAAAGATTTTTTCTAAGCATGAAAATCTCAAACATAAAATGTGAAATTCACGATAAAAAGCACTCTCATCCTCCGCTAAAACCAAAGAGACAAGAGAAATAAAAGTTATAAATGTGGTCGCTGGTCATTATGCTAAATGTGTGAAGAAGAAGTTATGAACTTCATATTGACGGAAACAAACCAATGAAAATTCTACTTACAACTTGATTCTAAAAAGAAGAGAAGAAAACATATTTCATCTTCATCGATCGATAAATCTAAATCTAACCTGCCAATATAGATTATTAAAAATATAATAAATATGCAGTCTTATGCTCACCCATGAGCAAAAGATTAATTAAACTTTTAGCACAAGTTGAAGATGATTCAACTCGGATAAAATTATAAATCTTCTAATGATAAGAAGAAAGATAAATAGAAAATTTAATTTAAAGCCTCCTATATACCCTTATCAAAGTTTTTGAGGCAAGTTCATCTTCTTCTTCACTTTAACAAAATTAAATCAATTAAAGAAACAAAAATTAGAAGTTCAGCAAATAAAGTCGAAAGAATAATGAATGCCATGGATCTTGAATTAAATCAAGATGCCCAATTCATTTGAAAATATAGAAGCTGATTCTAATCAAGAACCAGGTTTCTTATAAAATATTCAAAAGGCAATATACCAGAAATTGTATATTTTCATTAAATTAATTATAAAAAAAGAATTTATTTTACAAATTTAACCGCTCTAGTGATAGGAGCAAATTTAAATATATACAAGAAGGAATAATTCCTTCTAAATATTTTGAAAAAACAACGGTTAAAGGCAAAATGACGAGTCTTAATTAAGTATAAATTATCATCTTATGTGTCAAGATGATGTTTGTATTCAAATACCTTTTATTTTAGTCAAAATTTGACACAACATTATTTTGGGAACTCCTTTTCTTCTAAAATAATGCCTATCACTAGAATTGATGATACTGAATTCAGATTTTCTAATAAAGAAATCACATTCCGCTTTATCACCAATCCTAAAGAAATTATCATAAATAAAATGAATAATTTAATAATAAGTTTTATGCATAAATTATCTAAAAAAGAAAATTATTAAACAAAAGAAAATTAATCTTCCCAAGATTAAATAAGAGACAACCCAATTTCAGAAGAATGTTCAGAAGTGGAACTCCACATCGATAATCAATGATATATTAAGCCCATCCTTGAAGATGAAAGAGCATTATCTTACTCTATAAAGAAAATTGGAATTTATTAAAGAAAGAATAATTCGCAATCCTACTCTGAGCTATACCTCATTCTATGAATTCATAAAAAAGAAAGAGGAGACCAGACTTGTAATAATTACAAGCCTCTAAATAAAAGTTTTAAAATGGATATATCCTATTCCTAATAAAAGAGGATTTATTAAATCATTGCATAATGCAAAAATATTTTCAAATTTGATTTAAAATCTATTGGTATCCATAAAAATTTGGATTTCTAAAACGCTTTATGTCTCATTACATTAATGGAATGTAATGCCTTTGTTTAAAAAATGCACCTTCAAATTTCAACATATTATGAATAATATATTTAAAGACTATTTTAAATATATTCTTGAAGGTGATAAAACATTTATCTAATATTTATTAATTTTCTAAAATAAATTATTTCAAATCAAGAAAGTTTTATCATAATCCAATGCTTATTATTCCAATTAATTAAAGTATTGAATTATAGATTTTAATAAAACGCCATAGGTTCTTAGGAGCTCAACTATGTAGATTTTATCAATCTCAAAGATGCGCTCTTTTTGATTATTAAGATCCACCACCATGGTCTGACATATACCATTGGCATAAATTAAAGAAAGGGGTTAAAAAAATCTTCTTGTCTTAATTTATGACCCACTAGTTTCAAAATTGTTAAACCGATGCCTAGGCTACGGTGGTATCTTAAACAACAAAAATTCTAAAGAAGAATTAGTTCGCTTTGTTTCGGATGATAATCCCACTCAAAGAAAAGTATTCATTATTAAAAAAGAAATGTTTTCGTGATTAAGCATCTCAAATTTCAAGATGTTTTATTAAATCAATATTTTCTTCACTGCTCCTCAATCAAATAAATAATTGAACAAGATATAAAAAAAATTGATTTCAAATAAATTTTGCATCATGGCAACAGCTCGATTTGACTTTGACATCAATTCATCAAAAGTAATGAAAATTCCTTCCCGATTTTTTTAACCGAATTCTAGGATCTATCGTGGATCACCCCACATGGAATGTCTCTCCTAACCGAGGTGGTAACCTTTGGGAGGTCAGCCGAGCCGCTAATGAAAAAGATCCGTCAACTCAATCATGATCGATTTAAAACATATGGTATCATCCTCTTCAACTTGCTAAAAGGTGAGACTAAACAACACCATCCCTAAAAGATATATTACACAAGAACATGTTTATTTTTTCTAAAGAAATAAAATATAATATTATTGAAATTAATCCTGATTATTCAATAAATAAATGGCCTTATTTGAAAGATATTTGAAACAATCCTTTCCCATTTGAATCTAATCTCAAGAGAGAATTATGAAAAATCTTAACAATTAAAGTGTGAGATTAATCATGTTCGATCGCAACTACATATAATTTTGTATAAAGAAATGCAAGATCTTTCATCAAAGTGAATGGTCTAACTCCATTCCAAGAGAAAATATATTATCCTCCATAATTATAAAATTACATAAATTATATATTATATGCAAGTATAATGAAAGCCTTCTTCCTTCTAAATGAAAAGGGCATTCATGGATGTTCATAATGAAAGATATTATCAACAAAAATCTTCCATTCTGATGGAACTATTTTGAGAAAATTAAATATTCTTCCTGATCCAATCAAAGAGGTTTTAAATGAATGGATGTGTCGCCCCAAAATGAGGGCTATTAATCCTTAAAAATGATTCAAGAAAATCTTGCTCATTTTCATGGCCAAATCCATGGATTTGAGTCAACATTATTCTTGGAAATGATCCATTTAATCCCCTTCAAAGATATTTTATTAAAATGGAAATTCAATCACGTTGAGATAAGCTCAAACAAATTAAATTAAAGCTTATTCAAAATTAATCCCTCAAAAACTATGTTTTGAGCTATCTGATGAGGTACTAAAGCATCAAAAGACGCATCATGAGAATGAGATCAACATAAGAACGCCTCAAGAAGATTTACGTTCAACTCGCCAAGGTGTATAATCACCCCATCTACATCAAGGGCGACTCTTCGATGGTGTCAATGGAATCCAGAGAAAAAAATTAATGGATTCCCCTTATATAAATAATACTTTACTGCTTTTCAAAAGACAAAAGGAATGCATTATTATTCACCGAAGCTTATTTCTCCAAAAATGACATTATCTCCATGAGCGAATCTACTTACAAGTCATAAAGTAATCATATAAATAAATAAACTTTCACTAAAAGTTGTTACATTATCATTCTACTAAATAATTCTCTTTTAATAATTGCTTAATGTTCTAAGCAAAGTCTCTTGCCTCCATTCTATATAGATATCTATGTCTTTGCTTAATTTTCTTCCTCTCTCTCCTCTCCTCCTCTCTCTTTCTTCCTGGTGCTTTCATGTAATCAGTTTATATTTCATAATAAGTTTTATATATCATGGTATTATGGTATCAAAATGGATTAGAATCATATTCTAATAAAATGGATTTATTAAATCATTTGCATAATGCAAAAATATTTTCAAATTTTAATTTAAAATCATGGTAGATCAAATTAAAAAATTTGATCGCTATAAACTTCTTTTATCTTTCTTTCATATTACTTAATAAAATGTAATTCATTCGACTAAAAAAAATTGAATTTCACATATTATGAATAATATATTTAAAGACTTTAAATATATTTCAAATATTGAATCTTATCTTTTTTCAAATACTATTGAAGAATTTTAATTTATTTTAAAAAATGGTTAACCAAAAAGTTATTTAAGCCCAAAATTAAATTATCAAATCTCTTTTTATATATAATTTTCAATGCTTCTATTATTCAATTAATAGAAGTTGAATTTTATACAAATAATTTATTGATAAAAACTAAAGGTTCTTAGCTCAACTATGTATGATTTTATCAAGCACAAAGACCCGCTTTTTTGACAGATTGAAAGATTCCACGCCATGTCCGATATTCATTATGAAATTAAAAAAAAAGGGTTAAGAATCTTCTTGCCTTAATCTTGATCGAAGCCAAAATTGTTGAAACCATGCCTGATCAAGAAGGTATTCTAAACAACAAAAAAATTTAAAGAAAAATTCACTTTGTTTATGATGGAATCTCACTCAAAGAAAAGAACTCTATTATTAAAAAAATGCTACGAAAAAATATCTCTAAATTTTAAGATAATTAAATCAACATTTTCTTCTTTCAGATATTGCTCTCGCCAAATACATATTGACAAGATAAAAAATTTGGTTTATGAAAAAATTTTACATCATGGCAAGCTCAACTATTTAGACTGACTTATATCAATTCATCAAAGGTAATGAAATTCTGATTTTCTAATTAATTTAGACAATCAAGTGGATCACCCCACATGGAAAGATGTCTCCTAACCTGTGGTAACCTTTGGGAGGTGCTATAAATAAATGAGCCAATTCAACCATGATCGATTAAAACATACCTATATATGGTACATCATCCTCTTCAACTATCAAAAGAGATCTCTAAAGCCGCAATACCATCCCTAAAAGTATCACATTTAACTCAATTATTTAAAGAAATAAAATAGAATATTATTGAAATTAATCTCATTATTCAATAAATAATTCCTTTATTTGAAAGATATTTTGAAACAATCCTTTCCCATTTGAATCTAATTTCTCAAGAGAGAATTATGAAAAATCTTAACATAATTATATTGAGATTAATCATGTTCATCAGAACCATACAATTTTGTATAAGAAATGCGTTATACAAAAGATCTTTCATCAAAGTAATGTAACTATTCCAAGAGAAAATGTATTTATCCTCCATTAATTTACAAAATTAGCTGAAATTATGGTGTTATGCAAGAATGAGGCCTTCTTCCTTCTCAATGAAGGATTCATGGATGTTCAATGAACAAAGATATTATCAAAGATCTTCCAAGATGGTTCTTGAATGGTAACTATTTTGGAGCGAATTAAATATTCTTCCAATCCAATCAAAGAGGTTTTCAATGAATAAAGTACCCCAAAATGAGATTAATCAAAAAATGATTCAATGGTAAAATCTATTTCATGGAAAAATCTCATAGATTTGATCAACATTATTAAGGATCATTTAATCGTCACGCATAGATATATGCATGACTTAAGTATATCCATATTGGAATGATATAGATATTCCCTTAACTCAAAGATTAAATGTTTCTATATTATAAGAGATGGTCTGCCTTCAAATAAATCTCTCTAGTGTAGAGACTAGCCTTGTCAAGCCATTTATTCAACACCTTCCTAATTTAAGTTTATCTATTTCTGATATAACCTTTTGAAGCTTTAAAATTACATTTATAGCTTTATATGATTTTCCCTGTTCAAACTATTTTAATTTTTGAATCCATTGGTTTTAAATACTTTAAATCCTAGAGTTGAAGCAAACCAACCAATGAACTACTGATGAAAACAAAAGATCTCATATCTACTAACAGAGTGATTAAATGGAATGAGGTGATATTTCTAATCAGAATTATACCATCTCAAACCTTCAACCATCAATAGACATCTGATAATCAAAGATGGTATACATGTTGAAGTGATTCAACCTCGCCGATCCATTACACTTCCTAGGTTTCATCCTTCAAAACCCTATAAAGTCTAGATCGATGGTTCAAACTCAACCATCGTCGAGGCTTCACCTAAACAAAATCATATTTATCATCTATAAGAGAAAATCAATCTCCCACTCCATCAAATGAACTTTAGTCTTAATGAACTACAAAATAGTTCTAAGAAGTTGTTCGAATACCAACCAAAGTATGATAACTTTCACTTTGTATAGAAGTTTTACTGAAAACAACGCCTCAAATAAATGATTTATATTTAGAAATGAGAAAAGAAATAGTCAAGCCAAAGCAACTATTTTTCGTTGGTTTTGCGCATATGCTCAATCCAAATTGCTATTGTCTACCAAAAATGGCAAACAGCGGAAAATAAAAGCATCTTATCCTCCATAAAAAAAATGGTGGATGATAAACCTTAGAATTAGCTCTTCAAAAAATAAGTTCATCCACAAATTCTAAAGAATTTATTACTATAATTACAACTTAATTATAGTAATAGTATACTTCAAATAATCACGATCATATTTTTTAAAGAGTCTAAAATCGATCGATGCTTAAACAAAAGTTTCTAGCCAAACTAGAAAGCTTCGAGAAAGATTCTACTAGTATAACCCATTTGGGAAACCTTTATCCAACCACCTAAACTTGTTTAGACCCTTCTTCCATTATGAATTTGATTCTAAATTTAAGAGAAAAGTATGTGAGCTCTTGAAGATATCAATCGGATGAAGATTCAAATGAATCCTCAAATAAAACTAATCGATTCAATAATATTATGTTTTGTTTTCTTTAAGAATAAAGATGCTCTTTCATCCACATCTTTGATGATGTATTTAGAATCTCATTTTCAAAGAAAAGATAGTACCATATAAATATCAAAGATTGAGATCTTTTTATTAGATCTGGTGACCTCAAAAGAGTTTCCATGTGGGGTGATCCACCCCTGATCGCCTCGCAAGAAGAATTACGGTTAGAAAATTAGGAAGGAAATTTTCATTACCTTTGATGAATTCGATCAAAGTCAAATACTGAAAGCCATGATTGCAAAAATTTATTTAGAAACTAAATTTTTTATAACTTGCTCAATTATGTATTTGACTAAGGAACAATCAATGAAGAAGAATATTGATTTAATAAAACATCTTGAAATTTAGAGATGCTTTTGCAAGAAAAGCATTCTTTAATAATAGAGTAATTCTTGAGAGATTTCATCATCCCCAAACAAAGTAATTCTTCTTTAGAATTTTTTTGTTCGAATACCCGTAGCCTTGAGATGGAGCGCTTTCAACAATTTTGAAATTGTCTATCGATCGTTAAGACAAGGAGATTCTTAACCATTTCTTTAATTTTACACCACATGGTAAGAATATGGCCATGGAGTCTTTTCTTCACAAATACGGGCCGCATCTTGTATTGTGATAAAATTTAAATACATATGGGAAGAATCTCTCAGAATCTGCTTTTATCCAATAATGTGAAATTTGTTCGAATTCAATACTTATTAAATAATAGAATAATAGAAAATTATATGACCCAAAACCTTATTTCATTTGAAATAATTTAATTTTGGGCTTAGAAATAACTAAACCATTTTTAACCATTTTAAATATTTTTAAATGATTAAAATGTCAATAGTATTAAAAGATAAAGATCATCAATATAATATATTTAAAATAATTTAAATATATAATAATAATTTTAATATATTTTTTAATAATATATTCCATTCGTAACTTCCATCCGAACATTATTCCAGACAGTCAATAAAAATATGACTTATAACCCCTAATGGCATTAAATGGCAGGTAGGAATATTTAAAATTTTTTAAAAAAAACTTTTTTATGTTTAGTTTATAGCTGAAATCACTGTTCTGTTCTTTTGTTTATGTGCCAACTTATAATCTATATTATATTGCTTCAGGATTTACTTTATTGTACATTAATTAGTAAGAGATTTTTCTGATAATAAAGTAATCATTTGGTTTCATGTGTTTTCTACGCTTTGATTCTTCATTATACAGTCTTTTTGTGGTAATTTAATGTGCTTTCTTTTGGTTTTAGAAAATATTGAGAGTTTAGATTTTATTTTAAATTTTTTGAATTATTGTGGTAATTATGATATATTTTAGGCATTTGTCTCAAAATGTAACAATTATGAGTGATAGAATTAATTTTTAAAGAATCATTTTTAAGTTGAAGTAAAAATTAGGAGTGTAGATGAGTCAAGTTAAATTGTACTATGATTTGAATTCAATTTAAGCTCGATGAGTTAACAAGTCAAATTTAAATTGATTTTGACTTGATATATTAGTCTGTGAGCAAGTTTGATTATAAAATATTTTAAAATTATCTCATTTTATCATATTAAATAAATTTATTATTATTTTTTTTACTTTTAAAAAAAAATTATTAATTTTATTATGATAATTATTTGATTAAGAATTTTTTTTATATTAAATGAGATGGCTCTTAAGTTGACTCGTAAAATAAAGTCTTAATTTCAAGCTCTAGTTGAGAGCACTTAGAGCAAAGCCCAACCTATTTACACCCTTATAATATTATATGGAGTAGATTAATTAAATATATTTTTGAAAAAGAGATCTATTCTAATATCAGTTAAATTTTATCTTTTTGAATTTAATTGAACAATTTAAAATATAATATTTAAATTAAAATAAAAAATTAAATAATATATCTTTATTAGGGAATTAAGTTTCAAGCATGACATCAACCCCTTTTGTGCTAATCTCCAACTGGGCTATAGTCATTATTACCCTAATGACTATTTTTCATTGATGATTAATTCAAGATAAAAAAATTTTAAAATTAGATTGAATTAATTTAATGGTGAACTAAATTGGTCTAGGGCAAAAAATATATTTGAATAGAATCAATCAAAATAACTGAACTGATGAATTAGATTAATTTTTTTTTTAAAAAAAAGCTAGTAATCAAATTTAAAATGGCCACTTATTCTAACATTAATCATTTTTTTCTTTTGTAAATTTCATTGAATGGCTAAATATTAAAATATTCAACAGTGAAAAATCTAAAATTAAAATATTAAATTAATAAATTATCATTTAGAATATATTAAAATAATATTCAATATTAATTATACCATAGAATTCCAACGATCAAAATTTAAACGTATCTTATTTTAAAATTTAAAATCTCATTCTAAACTAACAATAGGATATTTTCCCCTCAATTTGTCCTCTTCACATACAATCAAATATAGCATATCTCCAGAGAGAGAGAGAGAGAGAGAGAGAGAGAGAGAGTTTTGTACTTTTGTTTGAGCCATTTAATCAGAAAAAAGAGAGATAAGGCGACAATTAATATAATAATAAATTTCACAAAATTCAATGTATTGCATTATTGAAAAGAACAATAAAATAGTAAATATCTTCAAATTTAAAACTCCCTTTCATTAATAAATGCTCTAAGAAGGAAGTTAAGAAAAGTAAACGCATGAATAAGCTCACCAAATAGCTTATTAGCCGCACTCGGTGAACGAATAAGGGATACTTTAATCAATACTGATTTAACTCATCAAACTCATGAATCAATATGGATTTAACTCATCAAACTCATGAATCAATACTGATTTAACTCATCAAACTCATGAACCACTACATTTAAACAATTAATATTAATTCAAAATTTTAGGCACAAGTTATTAAAAATATTTAAAGCCTCATCTTCATATCTCAACTAATTTATTAATTCGGTTTTTTTCATTTTTAGTACTATAATTGTTTTAATAATTAGAACTACATCTTTTATGTTTCATTTATTCATAATAAATGAGGACGGTCGAAGCCAAAAGTACACCTTTGGCGCTGAGTAATTTTTAGAGTATGACATCTAGTTATACTCTGAGAGATATAAGCGATCCTTATTTACCAATCTTCGTGTTTATCACGGGCTTAGATATACTTAGTACATTATAAAAGGTAAATTGAGGAGCCAATCGATTAATTTCATTTCTCCCCTCAAACGCACTATACGCTTCAGAAATTTGTGGTGTTGATTCAACTAGTGGATTGATAGGCACAACAACACTGACTATTTGATGATTATGATGATTAAGATGGAACAAGCTATCATCACATTGCTTTACATCATTATGTTCGTCTGCGTTATCATCTGATTCATTTTAACATATTTAGTTGGGAGATCTATTTATCATTTGCTTTCATTTGTCATTGCATCTGCTTTTGTACTTCAGCTAGTTTAGCAATGTTGACAAATAGTATGTTATTGCTATTGTCACTCTTCTTGCTAATCATCTAAGTAGGAACTTGAAGCCTCTCCTTCTATTTGACTTTGTATCACCTCTTCAATATGAATAGAAGGTGCAACCTCATGCCGCTTGAGTTCATATTGTCGTATACTAGATGGCTCTTCGACGTATTGTAACATATATACAATCTCAATATCTATAATGTCGTCGTCTTCTTCTTCTTCTTCTAGCTTTATTTTTGGGCGTCGTCTTCATTTGATTGCAGACTCAGAATGTGAGACAAATAACTCTTTGATCGATTTCAGGCTCTCCTATGTGCCTCACCCTCTTCCAATGCTCAGTCACTCCGTCCCTATAGATAACAGTGTAGCAATGCTCTTTAATAAAATTAATAAAATGCAGGACATGAAAAACTAAAAAAATTTGCATACAACAAATAAAGCAAATAATAACGATGATAAATGATAAAGAATAGAACATACTACAAAAATTAGAGTACATAACACACCACAAAAATTTCAAATGAGCCAATGCGTGTTTGGTATAGACTTAAAATACCAAATAAACTAATAAACTAAGTAAA
Organism: Cymbidium sinense; assembly: GCA_021442155.1. NCBI lineage: Eukaryota > Viridiplantae > Streptophyta > Magnoliopsida > Asparagales > Orchidaceae > Cymbidium > Cymbidium sinense. The sequence goes on along the minus strand of CM038233.1, from coordinate 7,848,462 downwards.
ATATAGATCAAGTTATGTTAAACACTATAGATGAATAAGCCAAGAAAGCAATAAAGAGATGATAAGATAATAGTGATCTAAGTAAATGCATTTAAAACAATGGGAGGTGGAGCGAAAATATCAAAGTATACCACCACAATCAATTCTTCATTTTAGTTTCATATCATTGTTTGAATCTCTTCACCGAGAGTTGTAATCTTGCACAATCAAGAAGTCCTACAAGTGGAAAGTATAAGTTACAATAAAGAATATTAAACTTAAAAAAAATAAAAATTTATTCAAATATCACCATAGCATAATAATACATAGACAGACCACTACTTATAAATGAGAGCAAGAAATAACCCAAAACCCAAAGAAAAAGTGGTTTCTAATGGGTTTTGGTGAGCTTTCCAAGTTTTCAAGTAGTTTTGAAGAGAGGGCAATAAAATTAAATAAATGGTTTTTTTTTTTTTGCTTTTAAATCAGATAGAGTATGCGATCAAGGTGACAAAGTCTAGCTCATGATAATATTCATACAATCAAGTCAGCATAAAAAAGATAGCCCACAACACAATGCCTAACACAAGAACACATCAATATAAAAACACAAATTACAATGCAACTCAAAAGGCCCAACAACACAAGGATTTATTAAAATAATAAAAAAAAAACACTACTAGAGCCAGTCACTAAACTAACTCAAAATTCTCATAAAAGTATGCATCGAAATGTTAATATACCCAAACAATTATGTCAGTACTAATTAAAGAGGGTCATATCAAACAAGTGGCCTTGATATGGCCCTTCAAAAGAAAACAAACTTCATTGAAAAAATCAGGGAGAAGAAGAAGAAAGAAGAAGTATGATAAGAAGGTATCTTCAAAAGATAGCACTCAACTATCCTCTTTGAGATTCGCCACCGTGGTTATTGCAAAATAATGATCTCAATAAACAAAAACATTAAAAATTTCATCCGAATAAATTCCATAAGTAAGAAGTAAAGGGGGGAAGTTTGCTATTGATATTGACTTGACCAACCATTAGAGACCGTCACTCATTTTGACTAAACTATTTCTTTAATAGTAATGGTCAAAAATAATGAGGGGCCAATAAGTAATGTTGATGTGAACAAGGAATTGCTTACCTCATGTAAGGCTGGCCTGAAGAAAAGTTTAAGTAAAACCTTCTACACTTACACTCAAGAAATCGAAATCATTTTGATTATGACTCCACTAAAAAAAATCCTTCAAGCCAATTTAAAATTAAGTCACTTTAAGAATAGACTTTAAAATTAATGAAAAAAGGACCTTCATATATACATATCTAACACCAAAACATTGCAATTTACAATTTATGTTTCTTCTTCTGTTAAACCCCAGTGTGAAACCTTACAAAACCCTCACTGCCCGCGGCGCTACCAGGTTGCTTATTGTCGCCGCTCCTCCTTCCTCGGGCATGCTCGTCTCCTTCTAAGCTCCCACCATTGTGTGAGGTCTCCCCATCAAATTCCAAGGAAGTATGTTTCCTCTGCAAATTCCTTATTTGTCTTCTCCAAGCAATTTGACGTGTTTTTAAAAATCTTCCACAAATTTTTTTTTAAAGTGGACTTAAGACCTTTTGGTTTCAAATGATTCGTAGAGCATGTCAAGTAAAAGCCCCAAATCTTAACATCATGTAACATTTAATCTATTGTTTTGGGATTTACTGGAGAATTAAGGGGGACTTCCTATATAGATAATGCAAAAATATTTTCAAAATTTGATTTAAAATCTGGTTATTGGCAGATCCAAATTAAAAGTTGGATTCTATAAAAGCACTTTTTAATCTCCGGACATTACGAATAGAATGTAATGCCATTGGGACTAAAAAAATGCTCAATTTCAACATGAATAATATATTTAAAGACTATTTTAAATATATTGTTGTTTATATTGATGATGTTCTTATCTTTTTTAAATACTATTGAAGAACATTTTAATCCATTTTAATACTTTATTTAGAGGGTTATAATTTATTACAAGTCTCGGTCTCCCTCTTTCTTTTTCAGCTGATCCCATTACATAGAATGATGACTCCATGAGAGTAAGCTTGTCATTAATTCGATAAATCTAACTATTGCAAATCACCTAGGTAGATTATTACAATATTATTAATATATAATGCTCACTCATGAGCAAAAAGATCAATTAATTAAACTTTTAGCACAAGTTGAAGATAATTCAACTCGTGATAAAATTATAAATCTTCTTAACGATAAGAAGAAAGATAAGCTGAAAAATTTTGTTTTAAAGTCTCAAATATATTCCATGGTGAAGTATTTGAGAGGCAGTTCATCTTCTTCTTATTACTTTTGTAATTAAAATCGAATTAAAGCGAAAATAGAAGTTCGAAATAAAAGTCGAGCAAAATTGATAAATGGATGTTTATGGATTTGAATTAAATCGAAGACAATTCATTTTTAGAAGCGATTCTCAGAAGTTTCTTACAAAATATTCAAAAGGCAATATATGAAATGGTATATTTTCATTAAATTAATTATAAATAAAGAATTTATTTTACCAAATTTAACTCTAGTGATAGCGGGCAAAATTTAAAGAAGGAATTATTCTTCTAAATATTTTGAAAAAAAACTTCGGTTAAAGCGAGGTGAGTCTTCTGATTAAGTATATTCATTGTGTCAGAGATGATGTTTGTATTGAAATGCCTTTTATTTTAGTCAAAAATTTGACACAACACATTATTTTGGGAACTCCTTTACTTCTCAAAATAATTCCTATCACTAAAATTGATGATACCGGAATTCAGTATTTTTTTTTTGAATAAAGAAATCATATTCCGCTTTATCACCAATCTTAAAGAAATTATCATAAATGAAATGAATAGACTTAATAATAAGTCTATGCATATCAATTATCTAAAAGAAGAAATTAGTGATTTAACTCTCAAACAAAAAATTTCTTCCCCCAGATAAAGGAGAAAATTAATCATTATCTCCAAGATTTTCAGAAAGAAGTTTGTGGGGACAACCCAATTGATTCTCGGGAAAGAAATGTTCATTTAGTGGAACCTACATTGATAATTTCAATGAAAGGGACATCCCCACTAAAGCTCATCCTTGTAAGATGAGCAGCATTATCTTACTATGTAAAAGAAATTGCGATTTATTAAAGAAGAATAATTGCAATCTTACTCGGTACATACTCATTCTATGTGATGGGATCAGCTGAAAAAGAAAGAGGGAGACGAGACTTGTAATAAATTACAAGGCTCTAAATAAAGTATTAAAATGGATTAGATATCATATTCTAATAAAAGGGATTTATTAAATTGTTTGCATAATGCAAAAATATTTTCAAATTTTGATTTAAAATCTTATTGGCGGATCAAAATTAAAAATTGGATCGCTATATACTTTTAATGTTTCTTGACATTAGAATGGAATGTAATGCCATTGGACTAAAATACAATTTCAACATATTATGAATAATATATTTAAAGATTATTTTAAATATATTCTTGTTTATATTGATGATGTTCTTATCTTTTCAAATATTGAAGAACATTTTAATCATTTAAAATATTTAAATGGTTAATCTTGAAAAATGATTTAGTTATTTGAGCCCAAAATTAAATTATTTCAAATTGAAGATTTTTGGGTCATATAATCCAATGCTTCTATTATTCCAATTGAATAGAACAAATTTCGATATTATTCTGGATAAAAACTAGTTACAGAGGTTCTTAGGAGCCCTCAACTATGTAGCTGATTTTTATCACAATCTGGCACAAGATGCGGCCCCGCTTTTTGACAGATTGAAAAAGACTCCACCACCATGGTCTGATATTCATACCATGACAGTGCGTAAAATTAAAGAAAGGGTTAAGAATCTTCCTTGTCTTAACCTTACTGATCCTGACAGTTTCAAAATTGTTGAAACTGATGCCTCTGATCAAGGCTACGGTGGTATTCTGAAATAATGAAAAAATTCTAAAGAAGAATTAGTTACTTTGTTTGATGGAATCCACTCAAAAAGTATTCTATATTAAAGAAATGCTTTTTGATTAAGCATCTCTAAATTTTTAAGATGTTTTATTAAATCAACATTTTCTTCTTCTTATTCCTGGTCGTCATAATTGAGCAAGATATAAAATTTAGTTTATAAATAAATTTTTGCATCATGGCAATCAGTTATCTATTTGACTTTGATATTAATTCATCAAAGGTAATGAAAATTCCCTTCGATTTTCTAACATGAATTCTTGAGGGACGATCGGTGGATCACATGGAAGATGTCTCTCTAACCAAGGTGGTAACTCTTTTTTGGGAGGTCAGTGAGCCATGTTAATGAAACAAAAGATCAATTCAACGATTGGCATGATCGACTTAAAACATACTTTATGGTACATTCTTCCTCTTACGGTTGAAAAGGGTGAGATCTCTAAAGCAACACATCCCTAAAAGATGTGTTGCACAAGAACTTTATTTCTCTAAAATAAAATAGAATTATTGAAATTAATCCCTCGATTATTCAATAAATAATTGGGCTTTATTTGAAAGATATTTGGAAAACAATCCTTTCCCATTTGAATCTAATCTCTCGAGAAAATTATGAAAAAATCTTAATATAAGTGTATTGAGATTAATCATGTTCATGATCAGACGAACCATACAATTTTGTATAACAAATGCGTTATACAAAAGATCTTTCATCAAAGTGAATGGGGTCTAACTCCATTCCAAGAGAAAATATATTTTTATCCTCCATTAATTTACGTATAAAATTGGCTTAAATTATTGGTGCTATGTAATGTGTATGATGAAGGTCTTCTTCTCCACGAAAAGCAAAGGCATTCATGGATGTTCATAATAAACAAAGATATTATCAACAAAGATCTTCCATGGTTCGATGGTGGAACTATTTTGGGCGAATTAAATATTCTTCGGATCCAATCAAAGAGGTCTTCAATGAATGGATGGGCCAAAATGAGGGCTATTAATCCCAAAAATGATTCAAGGTAAAATCTTGCTCATTTCTTCACGGACTACCAAATCATGGATTTGGATTTGGAGTTATTATTCATGAATGATCCATTTAATCAGTTGGTCCTTCAAGACAATTTTATAAAATGGTGGAATTCAATCAACGTTGAGGATAAGCTCAAATAAATTAAAACTATTATAAAGCTTATTACAATTAACGATCCCTAAAAAAAACTATGAATTTTGAGCTCGGTTGGTGAGGTCTAAAGCATCAAAAGGCGTTACCTCAGAATGAGATCCAATAAGGAACGTCTCAAGATTCTAGAATCAACTCGCCAAGTGTTTAATCACCCCTATCACATTTGATAGTGTCGGCGTTTACGTGGAATCCAGCAAAATTAATGGATTCCGACTTATAACTAAATTATTGCTTACTTTGCCTTTTCGAAAAAGAATGCATTATTATCTTCACCCGCTATTTTATAACTCAAAAGCGGTCATTATCTCGAATCTACTTTTAACTCATAAAGTAATCCCATCGTGTAATGCAACTTTCCTAAAAGTTGTTACTTATTAATATACCCTAGCAAAATAATTTTATCTAATAATTATACATTTGCTTATTTAAAGTTTTCTCTTCTCCTCCACTTATATGGAGGCTCTCTTGTATTATTGTGCTTAGTTTCTTTCCTCTCTTCTCCTCTCCTCACTTTCTCTCTTGTTCTTCCTCGTTACTTGGCAATCATGTAAGTTTTAGTTGTTTAATAAATTAAGTTTTATATATCTTGGTATTACATATCGAGCCATGATGGGGAGGGGTGAAGGATGTTTGAAAGTTTTTTTCTTTTTCACTGATTAACTTGTACTCTTCTCTTCCATATGCAGATTCCATCTTTTTACAAATGGCGGAATCCACTTGGATATGGGTTGTAAGTCTATTTTTGTGTATGAATAATTTGTGATGGAGTTCTCTTGTTTAATCCTTATTGGTGTTTAATTGAGACAACCTCCTTTCATCTTCCTCTCTCCTTCCCTCTCTATGGCATCTTCTCTTCTCGGGTAACTTCTAATCTAACGATTAGAAGGAATAATAATTTAATCAAGAACAAATAACATAGTTCCCTTGAATGAAGAAGACTAACAGATGGTTCTCCCAAAATTGATATCATTTATCAATTTGAAACTTTTGATTTTAAGGAAAAATCTTTGGTGAAAATTATAGAACAAACCATTACTATAGATCAAATGGACAAAACCATTTATCTATTAACTCATGAAGATCTGCATAGATATATGCAAAACTTAAATATATCCATATTGGAATGATATAGATAGCATTTAAACCTTAACTCAAAAGGTCTAAATGCTTATATTTAGGTCAAGAGATGGTGATGCCTTCATTGGGCATCTCTTATGAGTGTTATAGACTAGCCTCTCAGGGTTTACAACACACTTTCCCATTTAAGTTTATCTCTTTCGATATAAACTTTTGAAGCTTTAAAATTACATTTACTTTATGGTTATGATTTTCTCTTAAAACTATTACCTTAATTTTCATAATCATTTTTGAGTTTTAAATACTAAATCCTAGAGTTCATGGTTGTTGAAGAATGAAAATTAACTCTCATTGAATCTATTCTACTAACAGTGATTAAATGAAATGAGGTGGTATTTTAGAATCATGGACCATACCATGGTCACACTAAACCAACCATCAATCAAGACATTGATCAGATAATCCAAACGGCTGATGGCGATATTAAAGTCAGATTCAACCATCATCGATCTATTACACTTCCTAGGGTTTAAATTCCATACGAAGTCTGATCTTATGGTTCAAACTCGAACCATCCATCAGGCACTTCACCTAAACAAAATCATATTTATTATCCGGTGAGAAAATCAATCTCCCACTCCATCGAAATGAACTTTAATGAGCTACAAAATGGGTTAAGACTAGAGTTGTTACGAAGAATACTTCAACCAAAGTATGATAACTTTTACTTGATATAGAAGTTTTACTTCAAAACATCTCAAATAAATGATTTATATTTTGAGAAAATAAGAAAGAAATAGTCAAGCCAAAAGCAACTATTCCTTTTTGTAGCATGGTTTTTCTGATTCTTATGCTCAATCAAATTCTTGCTTTATTACCAAAAATAAAAAAAAAGCGAGCAAGGAAAATTATTGAAGCATCTTATCCTCAATCTATTGCAAAAATGGTGGATGATAAACCTTTAGATTTAGCGGCCTTCAGAAAAATAAGTTATGATCCACAAATTTTAAAAGAATTTATTACTATAATTAAACAACTTAATTATAGTAATAGTATACTTCAAATAATCGTTGATCATCTTTTTAGCCTAGAGTCTAAAATCGATCAGATGCTTAAACAAAAGGTTTCTAGCCAAAGCTTGAGAAAGCTTCTACTAGTATAACCCATTTGTGAAACCTTTTATCCAACCACCTCCAAACTGCTCTTAAGTTAGGACTCTCTTAGAAGACATTCAAAATTTGATTCTAATTTAAGAAAAGTATGTAGGAGCTCTTGAGGATATCATAAATGGATGAAGATTCAAATGAATCCTCAACCAAACGATCGATAATTAATCAAAAGTAATATTGAAAAGTTCAAACCTTTTCAAGAATTACAAGATTCTCATCCTCCTATATCCAAAACTTTCTTATCCCAAGAAAAATTTGGAAAAACATTATTATAAAACCAACACCTCGATTTATTATTTGAGGAAGATACTCATTTAGTAGAAATTCTATGATGGAGATTCTTTATATGAATGGAATATTGGATTTTTGAACATCAAATCATTCATACCTTTCATATTATGCTTATGTTGCTTCTTTGTTCAATCTAGACATCAAGTAGCAAAATCTAATATTGTTGCTCGATCATTTGATTCTGGAACTCGAAAGGATGGTGGGATAATTTTCTCCTTGTTCCTCAAAGGGAAGACCTCCTTAGCGAAATTGACTTAAGTGTAATCTTCCAAGAAAGCAAAAACCTAATGAAAATTGATTAATCTTCTTCAAACAATTATAGATCATTTCTTTGGATCCATTGGAGATCAAGGAGAAAAACTCACTCCAAAATTAAGATGTCCATCCTTAACCCATTTTGATGGTATAAGGATATCCATGTTATGACTTTATGATGCCAATAGCCTTCATTGGAAACAAAAAATTGAAGGCCTTCAATCTTTTCTAAAAGGTTAAGGTTTCTCTCCGTCTTTATGATGAAATAATTCCATATGAAACTCTTACATATGGAAACCTTATTTATGTATAAAATAAGATTAGTTATTTGCTCTGATCTTAAATTAAAAGATCAAATGAAAAGAGAACGGCTGCTTGAGCGAAAATAGCTTGGAGAATTCTGATTCAATGATCCTTAGTATCATCAAACATAAAGGAAAAACATAAAAGATTATTTTTCTAAGCATGAAATCTCATAAAAAATGTGAAAAATTCACGCACAAGCACTCTTCTCGGTTTAAAACCAAAGAAGAGAAATAAAAGTTATAAATGTGGTATGCATCATTATGCTAATGTGTGAAGAAGTTAAATGAACTTATTGGCGAAGGGTTAAACAAACAATGAGATTCACTCCAATTAAAAAGAATCTGAGGAAGTAGAAAACACTTCATCCTCATCTTCATCTGATTCTGATAAATCTAAATGTTGCAAATCAAATGATAGATATTATTACAAAAATATTATTAATATGTCAGGTCTTTATATGCTCACTCATGAGCAAAAGATGATAATTAAACTTTTAACAAGTTGAAGATGATTCAACTCGTGATAAAATTATAAATCTCTTAATGATAAGAAGAAAAATAAATTAGAAAATTTTAATTTAAAGCCTCTATATACACCATGGAGTATTTTGCATGAGGAAAAAGCAGTTCATCTTCTTCTTGATTCTTTTAAATTAAAATCAATTAAAAGAAAATAGAAGTTAGAATAAAAGTGAGCAAATTGATGAATGGGTCTTATAGATCTTGAATTAAATCAGATGATTCATTTGAAAATATGATTATCAAGAACCGGTTTCTTATAAAATATTCAAAGGCAATATACCGAATGGTATATTTTCATTAAATTAATTATAAATAAAGAATTTATTTTACAAAATTTAAGCTGCTCTAGTTGATAGTGGGCGATTTAAATTGTATTCAAGAAGGAATAATTCCTTCTAAATATTTTGAAAAACTAGCCAACAAAAGGTAGCAATGACGGTGAGTCTTTACAAATTAAGTATAAATTATCATCGTGGTCATGTGTCAATGATGTTTGTATTCAAATGTCTTTTATTTTAGTCAAAATTTGACACAACACATTATTTTGGGAACTCCTTTTCTTCTCAAAATAATGCCTATCACTAGAATTGATGATACTAGAATTCAGTATTTTCTTTGGAATAAAGAAATCACATTCATCAAATCCTAAAGAAATTATCATAAATGAAATGAATAGACTTAATAATAAGTTTATGCATATATTTACAAAAAGAAATTAGTGATTTAACTCTCAAACAAAAAATTTCTTCCCCCAGATAAAAGAGAAAATTAATCATTATCTCCAAGATTTCTAGAAATAAGTTTGTGGGGACAACCCAATTACTTTCTCAGAAAGAAATGTTCATTTAGTGGAACTCTCATACATTGATAATTTCAATGAAAGGGACATCCCCACTTAAGCCCATCCTTGCAAGATGAAAGAGCATTATCTTACTATGTAAATTGTCAATTTATTAAAGAATGAAATAATTGGCAATCTTACTCCCTTGGTATACCTCATTCTATGTTGGATCGGTGAAAAGAAAGAGAGGCGAGACTTGTAATAAATTACAAGCCTCTAAATAAAGTATTAAAATGGATTAGATATCCTATTCTTAATAAAAGAGATTTATTAAATCATTTGCATAATGCAAAAATATTTTCAAAATTTGATTTAAAATCAGTTTAGATCAAATTAAAAGATGGATCACTTACTTTTCTTGTTCCCTTCGGATATTACGAATGGAATGTAATGCCATTCGGACTAAAAAATGCTCTGTCCAAATTTCAACATATTATGAATAATATATTTAAAGATTATTTTAAATATATTCTTATTTATATTGATGATGTTCTTATCTTTTCAATACTATTGAAGAACATTTCAATCATTTAAAATATTTAAATGGTTAATTTTAAAAATAGTTTAGTTATTTAGCCAAAATTAAATTATTTCAAAGCGTAAAGTTTTTTGTCATATAATTTCCAATGCTTCTATTATTCTAATTAATAAAGTATTGAATTTAACAAATTTCACGATATTAGATAAAATATTCTGAGGTTCTTAGGAGCCCTCAATGTAGGCGATTTTTTATCTATCTTGATACTTTTACTTTTTTGATTTGAAAAGACTCCACCACCATGGTCTGATATTCATACCATGGCAGTGCATAAAATTAAAGAAAGGGTTAAAAAATCTTCCTTGTCTTAACCTTACTGATCCTGACAGTTTCAAAATTGTTAAAACTGACGCCTCTGATCAAGGCTACGGTGGTATTCTGAAACAACAAAAAAATTCTAAAGAAAATTAGTTCTTTGTTTGGGATGATGGAATCCCTAAAAGTATATTATTAAAGGAAATGCTTTGGTCAAAAGCATCTCTAAATTTCAAGATGTTTTATTAAATCAATATTTTCTTCTTCGTATTGACTGTTCCTCAATCAAATAAATAATTGAGCAAGATATAAAAAAATTGATTTCTAAATAAATTTTTACATCATGGCAAGCTCAGCTGTCTGTATTTGACTTTGATATCGAATTCATCAAAAGTAATGAAAATTGCCTTCCTGATTTTTTAACTCGTGAATTCTTGCAAGGACGATCAGGGGTGGATCACCCCACATGGAAAGATGTCTCCTCCTAACCGAGGTGGTAACTCTTTTTGGGGAGGTCACGGCCGAGGCCGTGCTAATGAAAAAGATCTGGTCAACTCAACGGTTGGCATGATCGACCTTAAAACATACCTATATGGTACATCATCCTCTTCAACTACGGTTGAAAATGGTGAGATCTCTAAAGCTGCAACACCATCCCTAAAAGATATCGTTACACAAGAACCTTTATTTCTCTAAAGAAATAAAATATAATATTATTGAAATTAATCCTTGATTATTCAATAAATAATCTATGGGCCTTATTTGAAAGATATTTAAGAAACAATCCTTTCCCATTTGAATCTAATCTCTCAAGAGAGAATTATGAAAAAATCTTAACATGATTAAAGTGTGTTGAGATTAATCATGTTCGTGATCAGACGAACTATATAATTTTGTATAGCAAATGCATTATGCAAAAGATCTTTCATCAAAGTGAATGGGGTCTAACTCCATTCCAAGAGAAAAATATATTTTTATCCTCCACTAATTTACAGTACAAAATTAACATAAATTATTAGTATTATATGCAAGCTATGATGAAAGCCTTCTTCCTTCTCAATGAAAAGCGAAGGCATTCATGGATGTTCATAATGAACAAAGATATTATCAACAAAGATCTTCCAGTATGGTTTTTCAGATGGTGGAACTATTTTAGAGCAAAATTAAATATTCTTCCGGATCCAATCAAAGAGGTTTTAAATGAATGGATAAAAGCTGTCCCCAAAATGAGGGCTATTAATCCCAGAAAAATGATTCAAAGGCAAAATCTTGCTCATTTCTTCATGGACTGCCAAATCACATGGATTTGGAGCTGGAACATTATTCTTAGGAAGGATCCATTTAATTAGCTGGTCCTTCAAAGATAGTTTTTATTAAAATAGTGAAATTCAATCAGCGTTGAGGATAAGCTCAAACAAATTAAAGCTATTAAAGCTTATTCTGAATTAACAATCCCTCAAAAAACTATGGGTTTTGAGCAATCGGTTGATGAGGTGCTCCAAAGCATCAAAAGACGTTACCCTCATGAGAATGAGATCCAACATAAGGAACGTCTCAAGAAGATTTACGAGAACCAACTCGCCAAGGTGTATAATCACCCTATCTACATCTGCGATAGTGGCGACTCTTCTGATGGTGTCGACGTGGAATCCACTAGAGAAAATTAATGGATTCCAGCTTCATATAGCTAAATTATTACTTTTTCACTTTGCCTTTACAGCGCAAAAGGAATGCATTATTATCTTCACCAAACCCGCTTTATTTTACAGCTTAAAAGCGGATGACATTATCTTCATGAGCAGTGAATCTACTTTACAAGTCATAAAGTAATCCCATCAGATGAAATAATGCAACTTTTCACTTGAAAAGTTGTTACATTATTTACATGGCAGAAATAATTACTAATAATTGTACATTTGCTTAATGTCTAAGCAAAGTTTTCTCTTCTGCCTCCACTTCTATATAAGGAGGCTCTATCTTTGTCTTCGGTGTGCTTAATTTTCTTTCCTCTCTTCTCCTCTCCTCTGCGCCCTCTTGTTCTTCCTCTCGTGTGCTTCTGCAGTTGGCAATCGTGTGAGTTTTAGTTATTTCATAATAATTAAGTTTTATATATCCTGGTATTAGCTGGTATCAAAATGGATTAGATATCATATTCCTAATAAAATGGATTTATTAAATCATTTGCATAATGCAAAAATATTTTCAAATTTTAATTTAAAATCATGGTTATTGGCAGATCCAAATTAAAAATTTGGATCGCTATAAAACTTCTTTTACTGTTCCCTTCGGATATTACGAATAAAATGTAATGCCATTCGGACTAAAAAAATACTTCGCCCGAATTTCAACATATTATGAATAATATATTTAAAGACTTTTATAAATATATTCTTGTTTATATTGATGATGTTCTTATCTTTTTCAACATATTATGGCGATCTTTTCATTAGCTAAACCTAAAGAGTTACCACCTCGGTTGGGAGGCATCTTTCCATGTTGATCCAGATCGTCCAAGAATTACGGGTTAGAAAATCAGGAAGGAAATTTTCATTACCTTTGATGAATTGATATCAAAGTCAATCTGATTTGACGCCATGATGCAAAATTTATTTAGAAACTAAATTTTTTATCTTGCTCAATTATGTATTTGACTAAGAACAATCAATCTAAGAAGAAAAATATTGATTTAATAAAACATCTTGAAATTTAGAATCGAAAGCATTTCTCTTTAATAATAGAATTAATTTTCTTGGTGAGATTTCATCATCCAAAACAAATAATTCTTCTTAGAATTTTTCGTTGTTTGAATACCCAGTAATTGAAGGCGTTTCAACAATTCATTCATGTATTAAGACAAAGGAGATTCTTAACCATTTCTTTAATTTTACTTGTCATAGTATGAATCACCATGGTGGTGGAGTCTTTTCAATCTCAAATAGCATCTTGTACGATTGTGATATAAATTCACTACTAGTTGAGGAAGAATCTATCGGTTTTATCAATAATATCAATCTCAATACTTTAATTAGAATAATGAAGCATTAGAAATTATATAACCCAAAAACCTTATTTCGGTTTGAAATAATTTAAATGCTTAAAATCTAAACCATTTTAATTAATAAATATTTATGATTAAAATGTTCTTGATAGTATTTGAAAAAGAACATCATCATATAAACAAGAATATATTTAAAATAGTCTTTAAATATATTATTAATATGTTGAAATTGGATGAGTATTTTTTGTCGAGACAATATATTCCATTCGTAACTTCCATCCGAACATTATTCCAGACAGTCAATAAAAATAGGACTTATAACCCCTAATGGCATTAAATGGCAGGTAGGAATATTTAAAATAAATTTTTTTAAAAAAAACTTTTTTTATGTTTAGTTTATAGCTAAAATCACTGTTCTGTTCTTTTTGTTTATGTGCCAACTTATAATCTATATTATATTGCTTCAGGATTTACTTTTGTACATTAATTAGTAAGAGATTTTTGATAATAAAGCAAGCATTTGGTTTCATGTGTTTTCTACCTTTGATTCTTCATTATACATCTTTTTTGGTAATTTAATGTGCTTTCTTTTGGTTTTAGAAAATATTGAGAGTTTAGATTTTATTTTAAATTTTGAATTATTGTGTAATTATGATATATTTTAGGCATTTGTCTCAAAATGTAACAATTATGAGTGATAGAATTAATTTTTAAAGAATCATTTTTAAGTTGAAGAAAAAATTAGGAGTGTAGATGAGTCAAGTTAAATTGTACTATGATTTGAATTCAGCTTAAGCTCGATGAGTTAACAAGTCAAATTTAAATTGATTTTGACTTGATCTATTAGTTTGTGAGCAAGTTTGATTATAAAATATTTTAAAATTATCTCATTTTATCATATTAAATAAATTTTTTATTATTTTTTTTACTTTTAAAAAAAAAAATTATTAATTTTATTATGATAATTATTTGATTAAGAATTTTTTTTATTAAATGAGATGGCTCTTAAGTTGACAAAAATAAAGTCTTTCTCTAGTTGAGAGCATTTTGAGGCAGCCTATTTACACCCTTATAATATTATATGGAGTAAGATTAATTAAATATATTTTTGAAACAGAGATCTATTCTAATATCAATTAAATTGAGGAGCCAATCGATTAATTTCATTTCTCCCTCAAACTATACTTAAATTTGTGGTGTTGATTCAACTAGTGGATTGATAGGCACAACAACACTGACTATTTGATGATTAATAGATGGAACAAGCGCTAGCACTATTGTCACATTGCTTTACATCATTATGTTCATGCTTATCATCGATTCATTTTAACATATTTAGTTGGAGATCTATTTATCATTTGCTTTCATTTGTCATTTAATCACTTTTGCCTAGTTTGAATGTTGACAAATAGTATGTTATTACTATTGTCACTCTTCTTGCTAATCATCTAAGTAGGAACTTGAAGCCTCTCCTTCTATTTGACTTTGTATCACCTCTTCAATATGAATAGAAGGTGCAACCTCATGCCGCTTGAGTTCATATTATGTTATACTAGATGGCTCTTACGTTGTAACATATATACAATCTCAATATCTATGTCTAATTGTCTTCTTCTTCTTCTTCTAGCTTTATTTTTGATCTTCATTTGATTGGACTTAGAATGTGAGACAAATAACTCTTTGATCGATTTCGCTCTCATGTGCCTCACCCTCTTCCAATGCTCTCACTGTCCCACATAGATACTTGATTATGCTCTTTAATAAAATTAATAAAATGCTGACATAAAAGAAAAACTAAAAAATTTGCATACAACAAATAAAGCAAATAATAACGATGATAAATGATAAAGAATAGAACATACTACAAAAATTAGAGTACATAACACACCACAAAAATTTCAAATGAGCCAATGCGTGTTTGGTATAGACTTAAAATACCAAATAAACTAATAAACTAAGTAAAATATAGATCAAGTTATGTTAAACACTATAGATGAATAAGCCTAAGAAAGCAATAAAGAGATGATAAGATAATAGTGATCTAAAATATGCATTTAAAACAATGGGAGTGGGCGAAAATATCGAAAATTATACCACCACAATCAATTCTTAGTCATTTTAGTTTCATATCATTGTTTGAATCTCTTCACCGTTGTAATCTTGCACAATCAAGAAGTCCTACAAGTGGAAAGTATAAGTTACAATAAAGAATATTAAACTTAAAAAAAAATAAAATTTATTCAAATATCACCATAGCATAATAACATGCAGACCACTACTTATAAATGAGAGCAGAAATAACCCAAAACCCAAAGAAAAAGTGGTTTAATGGGTTTTGGTGAGCTCAAGTTTTCAAGTAGTTTTGAAGAAGGGCAATAAAATTAAATAAATGGTTTTTTTTTTTGCTTTTAAATCAGATAGAGTATCGATCAAGGGGTGATAAATTCATGATAGGCAGCTCATGATAATATTCATACAATCAATTGACATAAAAAGATAGCCCACAACACAATGCCTAACACAAGAACATCAATATAAAAACACAAATTACAATGCAACTCAAAAGGCCCAACAACACAAGGATTTATTAAAATAATAAAAAAAAAACACTACTAGAGCCAGTCACTAAACTAACTCTAAAGTGTGTCAATTCTCATAAAAGTATGCATCGAAATGTTAATATACCCAAACAATTATGTCACACTCCAATTAAAAGGGGTCATATCAAACAAGTGGCCTTGATATGGCCCTTCAAAAGAAAAACAAACTTCATTGAAAAATCAGTAGGGGAGAGAAGAAGAAGAAGAAGAAGTATGATAAGAAGGTATCTTCAAAAGATAGCACTCAACTATCCTCTTTGAGATTATTTTCTTGTGGTTATTGCAAAATAATGATCTCAATAAACAAAAACATTAAAAATTTCATCCGAATAAATTCCATAAGTTAGAAGTAAAGGGGGGAAGTTTGCTATTGATATTGACTTGACCAAAATTGATCACTCATTTTGACTAAACTATTTCTTTAATAGTAATGGTCAAAAAAAAATGAGCAATAAGTAATGTTGATGTGAACAAGGAATTGCTTACCTCATGTAAGGCTGGCTTGAAGAAAAGTTTAAGTAAAACCTTCTACACTTACACTCAAGAAATCGAAATCATTTTGATTATGACTCCACTAAAAAAAATCCTTCAAGCCAATTTAAAATTAAGTCACTTTAAGAATAGACTTTAAAATTAATGAAAAAAGGACCTTCATATATACATATCTAACACCAAAACATTGCAATTTACAATTTATGTTTCTTCTTCTATTAAACCCCAGTGAAATGAAACCTTACAAAACACTCTTTGCCAGGTTGCTTGCTTATTGCTCCTCCTTCCTCGGGCATGCTCGTCTCCTTCTAAGCTCCCACCATTGTGTGAGGTCTCCCCATCAAATTCAAGGAAGTATGTTTCTCTGCAAATTCCTTATTTGTCTTCTCCAAGCAATTTGACGTGTTTTTAAAAATCTTCCACAAATTTTTTTTAAAGTGGACTTAAGACCTTTTGGTTTCAAATGATTCGTAGAGCATGTCAAGTAAAAGCCCCAAATCTTAACATCATGTAACATTTAATCTATTGTTTTGGGATTTACTGGAGAATTAAGGGGGACTTCCTATATAGATAATGCAAAAATATTTTCAAAATTTGATTTAAAATCTGGTTATTGGCAGATCCAAATTAAAAGTTCGGATTGCTATAAAACTGCTTTTAATGTTCCCTTCGGACATTACGAATAGAATGTAATGCCATTCGGACTAAAAAATGCTCCGTCCGAATTTCAACATATTATGAATAATATATTTAAAGACTATTTTAAATATATTGTTGTTTATATTGATGATGTTCTTATCTTTTTAAATACTATTGAAGAACATTTTAATCCATTTTAATACTTTATTTAGAGGGTTATAATTTATTACAAGTCTCGGTCTCCCTCTTTCTTTTTCAGCTGATCCCATTACATAGAATGCGGTACAGCTCCATGGGGAGTAAGCTTGCCGAATTAATTCTGATAAATCTAACTATTGCAAATCCTGTCAATAGGTAGATTATTACACAAATATTATTAATATGTCTGGTCTTTATACGCTCACTCATGAGCAAAAAGATCAATTAATTAAACTTTTAGCCCAAGTTGAAGATAATTCAACTCGTGATAAAATTATAAATCTTCTTAATGATAAGGTGAAAGATAAACTGAAAAATTTTGTTTTAAAGTCTCAAATATATTCCATGACTGAAGTATTTCACAGGAGAGCTGAAGCCAGTTCATCTTCTTCTTCAGTTACTTTGACAGAATTAAAATCTGAATTAAAGCAACTGAAAATAGAAGTTCAGCAAATAAAAGCTGAGCAAAATTGATAAATGGATGTTTTATGGATTTTGAATTAAATCAGAAGACGCCCAATTCATTTTAGAAGCCAATTCTACTCAAGAACCAGGTTTCTTACAAAATATTCAAAAGACAATATACCAGAAATGGTATATTTTCATTAAATTAATTATAAATAAAGAATTTATTTTACCAAATTTAACTGCTCTAGTGGATAGCGGAGCAGACTTAAATTGTATTCAAGAAGGAATTATTCCTTCTAAATATTTTGAAAAAAAACCGTTAAAGCGATCGGTGAGTCTTCTGATTAAGTATAAATTATCATACCTTTAACACATTATTTTGGGAACACTTCTCAAAATAATTCTATCACTAAAATTGATGATAGAATTGATTTTTTTTTTTGAATAAAGAAATCATATTTTTATCACCAATCTTAAAGAAATTATCATAAATGAAATGAATAGACTTAATAATAAGTCTATGCATATCAATTATCAAGAAGAAATTAGTGATTTAACTCTCAAACAAAAATTTCTTCCCCAATAAAGGAGAAAATTAATCATTATCACCAAGATTTTAAAAGAAGTTTGTGGGGACAACCCAATTACTTTCTGGGAAAGAAATGTTCATTTAGTGGAACTCCCGTACATTGATAATTTCAATGAAAGGGACATCCCCACTTAAGCCCATCCTTGTAAGATGAACGAGCATTATCTTACTCTATGTAAAGCTGAAATTGCCGATTTATTAAAGAAGGGAATAATTCGGCAATCTTACTCCCCATGGAGCTATACCTCATTCTATGTGATGGGATCAGCTGAAAAAGAAAGAGGGAGACCGAGACTTGTAATAAATTACAAGGCTCTAAATAAAGTATTAAAATGGATTAGATATCATATTCTAATAAAAGGGATTTATTAAATTGTTTGCATAATGCAAAAATATTTTCAAATTTTGATTTAAAATCTCGTTATTGGCAGATCAAAATTAAAAATTCGGATCGCTATATAGCATTTAATGTTTCCTTGGACATTCGAAATGTAATGCCATTGGATATCTCTGAATTTCAACATATTATGAATAATATATTTAAAGATTATTTTAAATATATTCTTGTTTATATTGATGATGCTCTTATCTTTTCAAATACCATTGAAGAACATTTTAATCATTTAAAAATATTTAAATGGTTAATCTTGAAAAATGATTTTGTTATTTCTGAGCCCAAAATTAAATTATTTCAAACTGAAGTAAGATTTTTGGGTCATATAATTTCCAATGCTTCTATTATTCCAATTAATAGAAGTATTGAATTTGAACAAATTTCCGATATTATTAGATAAAACTAATTATAGAGGTTCTTAGGAGCCCTAACTATATGATTTTATCATAATCGCACAAGATGCGCCCGCTTTTTTAGATTGAAAAGACTCCACTACCATGGTCAGATATTCATACCATGACAGTACGTAAAATTAAAGAAATGGTTAAGAATCTTCTTTGTCTTAACCTTACTAATTCAGACAGTTTCAAAATTGTTGAAATTGACGCCTCTGCTCAAGGCTACGGTGGTATTTTGAAACAACGAAAAAAATTCTAAAGAAGAATTAGTTTGCTTTATTTCGGGACGATCGAATCCACTCAAAAAAATACTATTATTAAAAGAAATGCTTTCATGTCAAAAGCATCTCTAAATTTTAAGATGTTTTATTAAATCAACATTTTCTTCTTCGCATTTACTGTTCCTCAGTCAAATATAATTGAGCAAGATATAAAAAGTTTAGTTTATAAATAAATTTTTGCATCATGGCAAGCTCAGTTGTCTGTATTTGACTTTGATATCGAATTCATCAAAGGTAATGAAAATTCCCTTCCTGATTTTCTAACATGTGAATTCTTGCAGGGACGATCAGGGGTGGATCACCCCACATGGAAAGATGTCTCCTACTAACCAAGGTGGTAACTCTTTTTGGGGAGGTCGCGGCCGAGGCCATGTTAATGAAACAGATCCGGTCAACTCAACGATTGGCGATGATTAAAAATATCTTATATGGTACCTCTTCAACTACGGTTGAAAAGGGTGAGATCTCTAAAGCTGCAACACTATCCCTAAAAGATGTCGTTGCACAAGAACATATTTATTTCTCTAAAAAAATAAAATAGAATATTATTGAAATTAATCCCTCTGATTATTCAATAAATAATCCGTGGGCTTTATTTGAAAGATATTTGGGAAACAATCCTTTCCCATTTGAATCTAATCTCTCAAGAGAAAATTATGAAAAAATCTTAATATAATTAAAGTGTATTGAGATTAATCATGTTCATGATCAGACGAACCATACAATTTTGTATAACAAATGCGTTATACAAAAGATCTTTCATCAAAGTGAATGGGGTCTAACTCCATTCCAAGAGAAAAATATATTTTTATCCTCCATTAATTTACAGTATAAAATTGGCTTAAATTATTGGTGCTATGTGCAAGCTATGATGAAGGTCTTCTTCTTTCTCTTCAAGCATTCATGGATGTTCATAATAAATAAGATATTATCAACAAAGATCTTCCAACATGGTTCTTGAGATGGTGAACTATTTTGGAGTAATTAAATATTCTTCTGGATCCAATCAAAAGTCTTCAATGAATGGATGGAAGCTGCCCCCAAAATGAGGGCTATTAATCCCAGAAAAATGATTCAAGGGTAAAATTTTGCTCATTTCTTCACGGACTACCAAATCTCATGGATTTGGAGCTGGAACATTATTCATGGGAATGATCCATTTAATCAGCTGGTCCTTCAAAGACAGTTTTTATGAAAATGGTGGAATTCAATCAGCGTTGAGGATAAGCTCAAATAAATTAAAACTATTATTAAAGCTTATTCTGAATTAACGATCCCTAAAAAAACTATGAATTTTGAGCTATCGGTTGATGAGGTGCTTCAAAGCATCAAAAGACGTTACCCTCATGAGAATGAGATCCAACATAAGGAACGTCTCAAGAAGATTTACGAGAATCAACTCGCCAAGGTGTTTAATCACCCTATCTACATTTTATAGTGGACTCTTACGTCACGTGAAATCCAACGGCAAAATTAATGGATTCATTATAACTAAATTATTGCTTCACTTTGCCTTTCTAAAAGAATGCATTATCTTCACCAGAATTTTATAACTCAAAAGCGGATGGCATTATCTCCACCAGCAGGAAATCTACTTTACAACTCATAAAGTAATCCCATCAGACAAAATAATGCAACTTTCCACCTAAAAAGTTATTACATTATTGTACCTTTATGACAGAAATAATTTTATCTAATAATTATACATTTGCTTATTGTCTAAGCAAAGTTTTATCTTCTGCCTCCACTTCTATATAAGGAGGCTCTGTCTTTGTATTCGGTGTGCTTAGTTTTCTTTCCTCTCTTCTCCTCTCTTCCGCTCTCTCTTGTTCTTCCTCCCGTGTGCTTCTGCAGTTGGCAATCATGTAAGTTTTAGTTGTTTAATAATAATTAAGTTTTATATATCCTGGTATTAGCTGGTATCAGAGCCATGATGGGGTGATCCCTTGGGAGGGGGGAAGGATGTTTGAAGCTTTCTTCTTTTTCTCACCTACTCATTAACTTTTCTGTTCGTCTTCCATCATTCCATGTAAATGGTGTAAATCCACTGGATATGGGTTGTAAGTCCTATTTTGTTGATTGAATATTTCATTCTAACTTGGTTAGTTTAATCCTTATTAAGTGTTTAACTGAAGACAACCTCTTTCATCATCTTCCTCTCTCCTTCCCTCTCTATGGCATCTTCGTCTTCCTCAGATGTAACTTCTAATCTAACGATTAGAAGGAATAATAATTTAATCAAGAACTCAAATAACGAGTTCCCTTGAATGAAGAAGACCAGATGTTCTCCCAAAATTGATAAAATATCATTTATCAATTTGAAACTTTTGATTTTAAGGAAAATCTTTGGTGAAATTATAGACAAACCATTTACTATAGATCAAATGAATGAAAACCATTTATATTAACATGAAGATCACATAGATATATCAAGACTTAAATATATTCATATTGGAATGATATAGATAGCATTTAAGCCCTTAACTCTCAAAGGATTAAATGCTTCTATATTAGCCAGTCTAAGAGATGGTCGATGCCTTCATTGGGCACAATCTCTTATGAGTGTTATAGAGACTAGCCTCTACCACAGGCCAGTTTACATCAACACCTTTCTCGATTTAAGTTTATCTCTTTCTGATATAAACTTTTTTGAAGCTTTAAAATTACATTTACAGCTTTATGGTTATGATTTTCTCCCAGGTTCTAAAACTATTACCTTAATTTTCATAATCCATTTTTGAGTTTTAAATACTTTAAATCCTAGAGTTCAAAAAGTTGTTCACCAAACTACTACTGAAACAAATCATTGTATCTCATATTGCTACTAGAGTGATTAAATGGAATGAGGTGGTATTTCAGAATCATGGACCATACCATCTGCGGTCCTTCAACCATCAATCAAGATGTGATCGGATAATAAGCGGCGATGGCGATGTTAAAGTCAGATTCAACCCTCATCGATCTATTACACTTCCTAGGGTTTAAATTCCATCTGTAAAGTCTAGATCTTATGGTTCCCAAACTCCTGAACCATCTGTCGAGGCACTTCACCTAAACAAAAATCATATTTATTATTCAGTGAGAGAAAATCAATCTCCCACTCCATCTGAAATGAACTTTAGTCTTAATGAGCTACAAAATAGGTTCTAAGACTAGAGAGTTGTTACGAAGAATACTTCAACCAAAGTATGATAACTTTTTACTTGATATAGAAGTTTTACTTAGAAAACGTCTCGAAATAAATGATTTATATTTTGAGAAAATAAGGAAAGAAATAGTCAAGCCAAAGCTATTCCTTTCTTGCATGGTTTTTGCGATTACTATCAATCGCTCAATTGCTACTTTGTCTACCAAAAAATGGCGCAAGGGAAAATTGTTGAAGCATCTTATCCTCCATCTATTGCAAAAATGGTGGATGATAAACCTTTAGAATTAGCGGCCTTCAGAAAAATAAGTTATGATCCACAAATTCTAAAGAATTTATTACTATAATTAAACAACTTAATTATAGTAATAGTATACTTCAAATAATCGTTGATCATCTTTTTAGCCTAGAGTCTAAAATCGATCAGATGCTTAAACAAAAGGTTTCTAGCCTTGAAACTAGCAAAGCTTTAGAGAAAGCTTCTACTAGTATAAACCCATTTGTGAAACCTTTTATCCAACCACCTCCTAAACTGGCTCTTAAGTTAGGACTCTCTTCTGAAGACATTCAAAATTTGATTCTAAATTTAAGTGAAAAGTATGTAGGAGCTCTTGAAGATATCGATGGGATGAAGATTCAAATGAATCCTCAATCGATCTAAAATTAATCAACAAGTAATATTGAAAAAGTTCAAACCTTTTTCAAGAATTACAAGATTCTCATCCTCTATTGATATCCAAAAACTTTCTTATCCCAAGAAAAATTTGGAAAAACATTATTATAAAAAAAAACACCTCACGATTTATTATTTGAGGAAGATACTCATTTCGTAGGAAATTCCTATGATGGAGATTCTTTATATGAATGGAATATTGACGGATTTTTTGAACATCAAATCATTCATACCTTTCATCGTATGCTTATGTTCGCTACTGCTGTTCAATCTAGACATCAAGTAGCAACAAAATCTAATATTGTCGCTCGTGCCATCATTTGATTCTGGAACTCACGAAAGGATGGTGGGATAATTTTCTCACTACTGTTCCTCAAGGAAGACCTCCTAGCGAAATTGACTTAAGTACTAAGGATCTTCCAAAAGAACGACAAAAACTAATGAAAATTGGTCTATAATCTTCTTCAAACAATTATAGATCATTTTCTTTGGATCCATTGGAGATCAAGGAAAAACTCACTCCTTACTCCAAAAATTAAGATGTCCATCCTTAACCCATTTTGATGGTATAAGGATATTTTTCAGCATCATGTTATGATGCTCTATGATGCCAATAGCCTTCATTGGAAATAAAATTCATTGAAGGCCTTCCATTTTTTTTGAAAAGGTTAAGCTCTCAGTCTTTATGATGAAATAATTCCATATGAAACTCTTACATATAGAAACCTTATTTACGTATCAAAATAAGATTAGTTATTTGCTCGATCTAGATATATAAAACTTAATTATTAAACAACTAAAACTTACGATAGCCAATTCAAGCACACAGAGGAAAACAAGGGAAAAAGGAAAGAAAACTAAGCACATTGAATACAAAATGAGCCTCCTTATATAGAAGTGGAGGCAAAAGAGAAAACTTTGCTAAGACATTAAGAAAAGATACAATTATTAGACAGAATTATTTGTCATAGAGGGTACAATAATGTAACAACTTTCAAGAATACGTTGACTCAAATCCATGATTTGGCATCCTCAGATAGATTTTGCCAATCATTTTTGGGATTAATAACCCTCATTTTGATTTCCATTCATTAAAGACCTATTTGATTGGATCGAAGAATATTTAATTACTCAGCATCTAAAAACCATGCTAAAAGATCTTTGTTGATAATATCTTTGTTCATTATGATCCATGAAGCCTTAAATTTTTTAGTTGAGAAGGAAGAAGGCCTTCATCATGCAAATAGCAAATAATTTATGCAAATTTTATGCTAAATTGGTGGAGGATAAAATACATTTTTCTTTAATAGAGTTAGACCATTCACTTTGATGAAAGATCTTTTGTATAATGTTTCTTGTACAAATTGTATGATTAAAATTGATCGAACATGGTTAATCTCAACACACTTTAATTGTATTAAGATTTTTTCATAATTTCTCTTGAGAGATTAGATTTAAATGGGAAAATTGTTTCTCAAATATCTTTCAAATAGGCACAATTATTTATTGAATAATGGAGGATTAATTTCAATAATATTATGTTTTATTTTTTTTGAAATAAAAGTTCTTAGCGATATCTTTTAGGGATAGTGTTCGCTTAGAAGATCTCATTTTCAACGTGGTTGAAGAGGATGATATATCATATATGTATGTTTAGATAATTCATAGCAGTTGAATGGGTTCTTTTCATTAATGACCTTCCCTAGAAAAGAGTTATCCTTAGGCATCATTCCTTTTGATCCACATCCTTTCATTCATCATGAAGAATTTTCATTCTTTGATGAATTCAATATCAAAGTCAAATCTGAGACTGAGCTTGAATGCAAAAAATTTATTTAGAAATCAAATTTTTTTATATCTTGCTCAATATAGGAATAATCAATCTAAGAAGAAGAAAATATTGATTTAATAAAACATGAAATTTAGAGATGCTCAAAGTATTTCTCTTTTAATAATAGTACTTTCTTTGAGATTCCATCATCGACAAAATGATTTAATTCTTCTTTAAATTTTTTCGTTGTTTGAGAATACACTTGAGCGTCTTTCAACAATTGTGAACTCGAGATTAAGGTTAAGACAAGAAAGATTCTTAACCCTTTCTTTAATTTTACTCACTACCATAGTATGAATATTATGGTGGTGGAGTCTTTTCAATCTGTCAAAAGCGCATCTTGTGATGTGATAAAATCATTCATAGTTCTCAGAAGAACCTCTGGGTTTATAGAATAATATCAGAAATTTATCCAAATTCATTACTTCTATTAATTGGAATAATGAAGCATTGATATATGAAAAAATCTTACTTATTTTGAAGTAATTTAATTTTGGGCTCAGAAATAACTAAATTATTTTCCAAGATTAACCATTTAAATGCTTTTAAATGATTAAATTATTCTTCAATAGTATTTGAAAAAATAAGAACATCATCAATATAAACAAAAATATATTTAAAATAGTCTTTAAATATATTATTCATAATATGTTGAATATGGAGCATTTTCTAATGGCATTACATTTTTAGAATCCATCAACGATTACTGGAGTCCAAAAATAAGACTTACAACCCCTAATGGCATTAAATGACACGTAGGAATATTTAAAATAATTTTCTTTTAAAAAAACTTTTTTATGTTTAGTTTATATTTTAATCTATTATGTTCTTTTGTTTATGTAAACTTATTATCTATATTATATTGCTTGAGATTTACTTTATTGTACATTAATTAGTAAGATTTTCTTATAATAAAGCATGCATTTGGTTTCATGTGTTTTGTATGCTTTGATTCTTCATTATACTGTCTTTTTGTGGTAATTTAATTAGCTTTCTTTTGGTTTTAGAAAATATTGAGAGTTTAGATTTTATTTTAATTTTTTTTTTTGAATTATTGTGATAATTATGATATATTTTAGGCATTTGTCTCAAAATGTAACAATTATGAGGTGATAGAATTAATTTTAAAGAATCATTTTTTAAGTTGAAGTAATAATAGTGTAGATGAGTCAAGTTAAATTGTACTATGATTTGAATTAGTTAAAATTTCGATGGGTTAACAAGTCAATTTTAAATTGATTTTGACTTGATCTATTAGTTTGTGAGCAAGTTTGATTATAAAATATTTTATAATTATCTCATTTTATCATATTAAATAAATTTTTTATTATTTTTTAAACTTCTTAAAAAAAATTTATTAATTTTATCTCAATAAACAAAAACATTAAAATTTCATCGAATAAATTAAGGAAGAAGTAAAGGGGAAGTTTGCTATTGATGACTTGACCAACCATTAGAGAATCACTCATTTTGACTAACTATTTCTTTAATAAGAATGGTCAAAAATAATGAGGGGCCAAAATGTTGATGTGAACAAGGAATTGTTTACCTCATGTAAGGCGGCGAAGAAAAGTTTAAGTAAAACCTGCTACACTTACACTCAAGAAATCGAAATCATTTTGATTATGACTCCACTAAAAAAAAATCCTTCAAGCCAATTTAAAATTAAGTCACTTTAAGAATAGACTTTAAAATTAATGAAAAAAGGACCTTCATATATACATATCTAACACCAAAACATTACAATTTACAATTTATGTTTCTCCTTCTGTTAAACCCCAGTGTGAAACCTTACAAAACCCTCACTGCCCGAGGCGCTACCAGGTTGCTTATTGTCGCCGCTCCTCCTTCTTCGGGCATGCTCCTCTCCTTCAGAGCTCCCACCATTGTGTGAGGTCTCCCCATCAAATTCCAAGGAAGTATGTTTCCTCAAATTCCTTATTTGTCTTCTCAAGTGGACATCTTCCACAATTTTTTTTTAAAGTGGACTTAAGAGTAGAGCATGTCAAGTAAAAGCCCCAAATCTTAACATCATGTAACATTTAACTTCTTGTTTTGGGATTTACTGGAGAATTAAGGGGGACTTCCTATATACATAATGCAAAAATATTTTCAAAATTTTATTTAAAATCTGGTTATTGGCAGATCTAAATTAAAATTTTGGATCACTATAAAATTCTTTTCCCGGACATTATGAATAGAATGTGTCATTCTGACTAAAAATGCTCCATTAATTTCAACATATTATGAATAATATATTTAAAGACTATTTTAAATATATTCTTATTTATATTGATGATGTTCTTATCTTTTCAAATACTATTGAAGAACATTTTAATCCATTTTAATACTTTATTTAGAGGCTTGTAATTTATTACAAGTCATGGTCTCCCTCTTTCTTTTTCAGCTGATACCATTACATAGAATATGGTACAACTCCTTGGGGAGTATGATTGCCGAATTAATTATGATAAATCTAATTGTTGCAAATCCTGTCAACAGGTAGATTATTACAAAAATATTATTAATATGTCTGGTCTTTATACACTCACTCATGAGCAAAAAGATCAATTAATTTAACTTTTAGCACAAGTTGAAGATGATTCAACTCGTGATAAAATTATAAATCTTCTTAATGATAAGAAAAAAGATAAACTGGAAAAATTTGATTTAAAACCTCCTATATACTCCATGACTGAAGTATTTCGCAGGAGAGCTGAAGCCATTTCATCTTCTTCTTTAGTTACTTTACAGAATTAAAATCAATTAAAGCCGAAAATAAGTTTAGCAAATAAAAGCTGAGCAAGAATTGATGAGTGGACGTCTTATAGATCTTGAATTAAATCAAAAGATGCCCAATTCATTTGAAAACATAGAAGCCGATTCTACTCAAGAACTAGATTTCTTATAAAATATTCAAAAGGCAATATACCAGAAATGGTATATTTCCATTAAATTAATTATAAAAAAATTTATATTACCAAATTTAACGCTTTCAGTGGATAGCGAGACTTAAATTGCATTCAAGAATTATTCCTTCTAAATATTTTGAAAAACTAGCCAATGGTTAAAGGCGGCGGTGAGTCTTTTCTGATTAAGTATAAATTATCATCCGGTATGTGAGATGATGTTTGTATTCAAATACCTTTTATTTTAGTCAAAATTTGACAACACATTATTTTGGGAACTCCTTTTCTTCTCAAAATAATGTAAATTTGTTGATAGAATTCGTATTTTCTTTTAAAGAAATCACATTATTTTATCATAATCTAAAGAAATTATCATAAATAAAATGAATAGACTTAATAGTAAGTCTATACAAATCAATTATCTGAAAGAAGAAATTAGTGATTTAACTCTTAAACAAAAAATTTCTTCTCCCCAGATACAGGAGAAAATTAATCATTGTCTCCAAGATTTCTAGAAAGAAGTTTGTGGGGACAACCCAATTGCTTTCTGGGAAAGAAAGGTTCATTTAGTGGAACTCCCGTACATTAATAATTTCAATGAAAGGGACATCCCCACTAAAGCTCGTCCTTGTCAAATGAACGAGCATTATCTTATTCTATGTAAAGCTGAAATTATCGATTTATTAAAAAAGGGAATAATTCGGCAATATTACTCCCCGGGGAGTTGCACCGCATTCTATGTAATGGGATTAGCTGAAAAAGAAAGAGGGAAGTCGATAAAATGGATTAAATATCCTATTCTAAATAAAAGGGATTTATTAAATTGTTTGCATAATGCAAAATAATTTCAAAAATTGATTTAAAATCTATATTATGCATCCAAATTAAAAAATTCGGATCGCTATAAAATCGCTTTTATCGTTCTCGACATTACTTAATGGAATGTAATGCCATTCTAACTAAAAATGCTCCAATTTCAACATATTATGAATAATATATTTAAAGACTATTTTAAATATATTCTTGTTTATATTGATGATGTTCTTATCTTTCAAATACTATTGAAGAACATTTTAATCATTTAAAAATATTTAAATGGTTAATCCTGAAAAATGGTTTTATTATTTCTAAGCCCAAAATTAAATTATTTCAAACTGAAGTAAGATTTTTGGGTTATATAATTTCCAATGCTTCTATTATTCCAATTAATTAAAGTATTGAATTTGCAGACAAATTTCCTGATATTATTCTGAATAAAAATCAGTTACAGAGGTTCTTAGGAGCCCTCAACTATGTAGATTTTATCACACCCAGCAAAGATGCGCCCCGCTTTTGACAGATTGAAAAGATTCCACCACCATGGTCGATATTCATCATGGCAGGTATAAAATTAAAGAAAGGGTTAAGAATCTTCCTTGTCTTAACCTTATCGATCTGACGTTTCAAAATTGTTAAACCGACGCCGATCAAGTGCTATGGTAATAACAACGAAAAATTCTAAAGAAGAATTAGTTCGCTTTGTTTCGGGTCGTTGGAATCGAGCTCAGAAAAAGTACTCTATTATTAAAAAGGAAATGCTTTCAGTCATCAAAAGCATTTCTAAATTTCAGGATGATTTATTAAATCAAAATTTTCTTCTTCAGATAATGCTTCCCAAATACATAATTGAGCAAGATGTAAAAATTTAGTTTCTAAACAAATTTTTGCATCATGGCAAGCTCAACTGTCCGTCTTTGACTTTGATATCGAATTCATCAAAGGTAATGAAAATTCTATTCCTGATTTTCTAACCGCGGAATTCTTGCGGTGGACGGGTGGATCACCCCACATAAAAAATGCCACCTCCTAACCGGGTGGTAACTCTTTCTGGGGTCAGAGACATGCTAATGGAAAAGATCCGAACTCAACGGGTGACATGATTGACCTTAAAACATACCTATATGGTACATCGTCTTCTTCAACTACGGTTGAAAAGGGTGAGATCTCTAAAGCTGCAACACCATCCCTAAAAGATGTTGCACAAAAACATATTTATTTCTTTAAAGAAATAAAATATAATATTATTGAAATTAATCTCTCTGATTATTCAATAAATAATCTATGGGTCTTATTTGAAAGATATTTGGGAAACAATCCTTTCCAATTTGAATATAATCTCTCAAGAGAGAATTATGAAAAAATCTTAACACAATTAAACTGTGTCGAGATTAATCATGATCGTGATCAGATGAACCATACAATTTTTTATAGCAAATGCGTTATATAAAAGATCTTTCATCAAAGTGAATGGGGTCTAACTCCATTCCAAGAGAAAATGAATTTTATCCTCCACTAATTATAAAATTGGCATAAATTATGATATGTAAACTATGATGAAGGCATTCTTCCTTCTCAACAAAAAGTGAAGGCATTCATGGATGTTCATAATGAACAAAGATATTATCAACAAAGATCTTCCAGCATAGTTCTTCAGATGGTGGAACTATTTTGGAGCATAATTAAATATTCTTCCGGATCCAATCAAAGAGGTCTTCAATGAATGGATGAAAGCTTCCCAAAATGAGGGCTATTAATCCCAGAAAAATGATTCAAAGGCAAAATCTTGCTCATTTCTTCACGGACTGCCAAATCCCATGGATTTGGAGCTGGAACGTTATTCTTGGGAAGGATCCATTTAATCAGCTGGTCCTTCAAAGATAGTTTTTATTAAAATGGTGGAATTCAATCAGCGTTGAGAAAAAGCTCAAACAAATTAAAGATATTATTAAAGCTTATTCTGAATTAACAATCCCTCAAAAAATTACGAATTTTGAACTATCGGTTGATGAGGTGCTCCAAAGCATCAAAAGATGTTACTCTCATGAGAATGAGATCCAACATAAGGAACGTCTCAAGAAGATTTACGAGAATCAACTCATCAAGGTGTTTAATCACCCTATTTACATCTACGACAACATGAATCGACTGTCAACGTGGAATCCACTTGAGAAAATTAATGGATTCTAGCTTCATATAGCTAAATTATTGCTTTCACTTTGCCTTTACAGTGCAAAAGGAATGTATTATTATCTCCACCAGACCCGCTTTACTTTATAGCTCAAAAGCGGATGACATTATCTCCACCAACAAAGAATCTACTTTACAACTCATAAATTAATCCCATCGGACGAAATAATGCAACTTTTCACTTGAAAAGTTGTTACATTATTCCCTATGACGAAATAATTATGTTCATTAATACCTTGCTTAATGTCTAGCAAAGTTTTCACTTCTATATATCTTTGTATTTGGTGTGCTTAGTTTTCTTTCCTCTCTTCTCCTCTCCTCTGCTCTCTCTTGTTCTTCCTCCCGTGTGCTTCTGCAGTTGACAATCATGTAAGTTTTAGTTGTTTAATAATAATTAAGTTTTATATATCCTGGTATTAGCTGGTATCAAAATAGATTAGATATCCTATTCCTAATAAAAGGGATTTATTAAATCGTTTGCATAATGCAAAAATATTTTCAAATTTTGATTTAAAATCTTGGTTATTGGCAGATCCAAATTAAAAATTTGGATCGTTTTAAAACTATTTTTACTGTTCCCTTCGGACATTACGAATGAAATGTAATATTATTCGGACTAAAAAATGCTCCATCCAAATTTCAACATATTATGAATAATATATTTAAAGACTATTTTAAATATATTCTTATTTATATTGATGATGTTCTTATCTTTTTAAATACTATTAAAGAACATTTTAATCATTTAAAAATATTTAAATGGTTAATCCTGAAAAATAGTTTAGTTATTTCTAAGCCCAAAATTAAATTATTTCAAACCAAGTAAGGTTTTGCATATATATTTCCAATGCTTCTATTATTCTAATTAATAAGTATTGAATTAACAAATTTCTTAATATTATTCTAGATAAAACTATTCAGGTTCTTGTGCTCAATGTAAATGATTTTAATCACAATCTGGCACAAAATGTGGCCCCGCTTTTTGACAGATTGAAAAAGACTCCATCACCATGGCCTGATATTCATACCATGGCGGTAAAAAAATTAAAAAAGGGTTAGAATCTTCTTACCTTAACCTTATGCGGTCAGCTTTCAAAATTGTTGAACCGATGCCTCGATCAAGGCTATGGTGGTATTAGAAATAATAAAATTCTAAAGAAGAATTAGATGCTTTTATTTGGGCGATGGAATCCCACTCGGCAAAAGTACTCTATTATTAAAAGGGAAATGCTTTCAGTCATCAAAAGCATCTCTAAATTTCAAGATAATTTATTAAATCAATATTTTCTAATTCGTATTGATTGTTTCTCAATCAAATACATAATTGAGGAAGATGTAAAAAATTTGGTTTATAAATAAATTTTTTGATGCAGCTCAAGTCTTTGACTTTGATATCGAATTCATCAAAGGTAAAGAAAATTCTCTTCCTGATTTTCTAACCCGAATTGCGGGGCGATTAGGGTGGATCACCCCATATGGAAAGATGCCTCCTCCTAACCATGGTGGTAACTCTTTTCGGGGAGGTCGCGGTCGAGGCCGTGCTAATGGAAAAGATTGATTCGGTCAACGGTTGGCATGATCGACCTAAAATATACCTATATACATCGTCCTCTTCAACGGTTGAAAATGGTGAGATCTCTAAAATGCAACACCATCCAAAGATGTCGTTGCCAGAACATTTATTTCTCAAAAGAAATAAAATAGAATATTATTGAAATTAATTCCTCGATTATTTAATAAATAATCGTAGGTATTTGAAAGATATTTGAGAAACAATCCTTTCCCATTTGAATCTAATCTCTTAAGAGAAAATTATGAAAAAATCTTAACACAATTAAAGTGTGTTGAGAATAATCATGTTCGTGATCAGACGAACCATACAATTTTGTATAGCAAATGCATTATACAAAAGATCTTTCATCAAAGTGAATGGGGTCTAACTCCATTCCAAGAAAAAAAATGTATTTTTATTCTCCACTAATTTACAGCACAAAATTAGCGTAAATTATTGGTGTTATGTGCAAGCTATGATGAAGGCCTTCTTCCTTCTCAATAAAAAACGAAGGCATTCATGGATGTTCATAATGAACAAAGATATTATCAACAAAGATCTTCCAGCATGGTTCTTCAGATGATAGAACTATTTTGGAGAAGAATTAAATATTCTTCTGGATCCAATCAAAGAGGTTTTTAATGAATGGATGGAAGCTAACCCCAAAATGAGAGCTATTAATCCTAGAAAAATGATTCAAGGGCAAAATCTTGCTCATTTCTTCACGGACTGTCAAATCCCATGGATTTGGAGCTGGAACGTTATTCTTGGGAAGGATCCATTTAATCGGTGGTCCGATAGTTTTATTAAAATGGTAGAATTCAATCAGCGTTGAGGATAAGCTCAAACAAATTAAAGCTATTATTAAAGCTTATTCTGAATTAACGATCCCTAAAAAAATTATGGATTTTGAGCTATCGGTTGATGAGGTGCACCAAAGCATCAAAAGACGTTACTGTTGACCTCACTTTTGGAGTGAGCTCTTAGTATCCTCTTAGACTTAGGAATCTTTTAGGCCTAAGATTTCTTTAGTCATAAGACACATAATTAGGTGAACACGAGACTTAGAGTGTTAATAAGATTGGGTTATGCGGGGTTTAAAGAAATTACTTATCCTATAACATAAACCCAATCTAGAAACACTTTCTCAAATCAAACCTAGACTCAATTCTCAAACTAAATCTTGAATTCAAATTCAAATTTCAAATCTAATTCCAAATTTGACTTTGAATGATTGAAACCCAAATCAAATCTAAATTCACCATATCAAACCTACAATCAAACTCAATGCCAAATCCAAATCAATCCAATTTCAATTGATTTTCAAAGATCAATTCAACCCTTCGATCAATTTATCAAATTCAAACTCAAACTCAACTTCAAACCATGATCCAAACTTAAATCCAAACCCTTAAGCCAATTTCTTAAGCAAAATCTTATCCAAATCAACCTAATTGATTTTCAAAATCAATCAATCCTTAATCATCATTCCAAGTTCTACCTAAAATCACAATCAAAACCATCAAGTAAATTATTCAAAATCAAATGAAAATTAAATTACTTCATCGATCTAACAAATCAGATAATTTAACTCAAATACCTAAAAATTAAAGTTCAAGTTTGCTCAAAAGATTACTTCACAACTTTAATAAATTATTTGAATCAAATGCAATTTTAGTCAAATTTAAGCCTAAATTAAATCAAATCATGATTTGAATGTTAATTCATATATATATATATATATATATATATATATATATATATATATATATATATATATATATATATATATATATATAATAACAAACAAAAAATTTTAATATACACATAATCCATTTGAAATTTAAAATGAACTACCAAAAAAGAGAGAGAGAGAGATTAAACCAATTATAAACATCAAACAAAATTTATTCAAAATTAGATCAAAATAATTAACTAAATAAATAATAAATATATAATTCAAATAATAATAATTTATAAACTTCAGTTAAATTAAAACTATAATATCAAAGTTATTAAAAATTGAAAAAAGTTATAAATTAAAAAAAAAATAATAATAATAATAATAATAATAAGTCTAAAAATAATAATAATAACAAAAAAAAATTAAATCTATCTTTAGTCACGTGAAACTAATATATATATATATATAATAAAAATAAAAAATATATATATATTTATTTATCAAGCATGCTACCTGTCATCGTTCTCAACAAAAGAATTATTTTTTTTTGTTGCATGTGAATCTCAATTTTATTTTTTTTATTCAAATGAAAATCTGCTCTCCATCTTAAAAAATAAAAAAAAAAAAAATAAAAATCTTATCTTACCCGGGGAGAGCACGCGAGCTCCCTCTCTCTCTCTCTCTCTCTCTCTCTCTCTATCTCTCGGTTAGCAGAACCTCTCCCCCGTTTTCATTCCTATGAATTGGACGGGAACATGACGGTAAGGAAAGCGGAGCTTTTCTCCTTTTCTGTGGCCGCAGCCCCTTTTCCACTTCCTCCTAAGCTTCTCTTATCCTTATTCGAACAACCAGATGTATGCAAGCCATGTCGATCTCCCTCTTGCTCCATCAGCGAGAGTTTCTTTTCCCTCTTGAACTTCGAGAAATAGCAGCCCTTCACATGAACGACGGACTTATACTCCAAACAGGCGACCATTTCACTTACCGATCTCCCTCTTCCGTCTTAGCCAGGTTCTGTTGGCCGTGACTCATGTTTTTGCTGAAGGCCGAGACTCCATCGCAACCCATGGCTGAATGCGCATCTCCACATCCTCAACTACCTGCTTCTTCGATCAGCCTTACATGTAAGGTGAACTCCCCCAGCTGGTGTTCTCTCGTCCCTCATTCACCCCCAAACTGAGGCACACAGCAGTTCTTCACTGGAGACAGGCTCGCTGCTTGACTGGAAGAAATTTTTTAATTATGTTTTAAAACTTAATTAACAAATTAGGCCATGTTAAAAAAAATTAACTTTAGGTACTGTCGTAGATAAGTGGGTGGTTGTCGCCTACTTATCGAGCTTGGCAAACTTAGTCGATCGCCTTGTTAATGATTATTGAAACTTTTACGGTAGAAGCGGTTCTTATCGAGGCGTATGCCATCGTAGAATAAGTAGGCGCGTATTCATCTGACCACTGAGCAAGCTTCCCTTTCGTTTTGTAAAGCTCTCGGCTCTCGTTTCTCATTTCTTCTCCTTCGATTCTCCTCTGTATGCATGAGACCCGACTCCACCTTCGATTCTCCTCTCATTTCTTCTCCTTTGATTCTCCTCCGTACGCATGAGACCCGGCTCCACCTCTCAGTTTAAGGAAAGCTTTACCATAAGTTTGTTTTTTTTTCTTCCTTGCTTATTTGAGTTAGTAATAATGTTGAGGGAAGTTTTGTATATTTTTCATAATTATTCTCCTAAAATTTGACGTGGTTAGAGTATACGATATACTAGGATTAGGTAATTTGGTAGATCATTTTTTTTTGCTTAATTGTTAAGTGAACAATATGTATTTTGTAATGGATTTTGAGTGTATTGTTAGGTTTTATTTACAACATTGGCTCTTGGCTAATAGTAGAAATGAGTCAAGATCTTTCCTTAATTACGTTCTATGGCAGACTCGTTGATGGTGATTCATTCCAAGTTATGATGGTGGAAAAATTGGCCCATGCGAGTGTCGCGTCATACAAGCTTAGGAGATTTAAAACTAAAGTCTCTGCGTTATGGCGTTGATAACTTCACGCGGTGGAGATTACATGCTTTTCGTGGTAGCGGGATACATAGCTTATGCTGATGATGATGATGTCTGCATCTTGTATTAAGCTTCCGATTGATTCTTTCATTGAAAATAAAACCACAATAATATGCTGCCGAACCACGATATTATGCGTTGAGCGCTGATTCGGTTATGCTCACGAGTTGATTGTGGCACGAATGCATAGTCTTATCACGAAGCAGGAGATAGTGTAAGCTTTCATCTCGACATCACTGTTGTTTTTTTTTTGTTTTGTGTACGGTATCTTCTATTTTTTTAGGAAGATGATATATGTTTAAATGCAGAACCGAGATGCCTATTCAAGAGCAACTGCATTATCAACCTAGTTCATATAGACAACTACCTAATGATGAGTATGAAATAATGAATAGTGAATCAAGCACTGCATCTGATGATAGCGATGCTGCTGATGATTCATTGCTTGGTAATACCAATTTATGCGGCAGCAGTATCGATCATGATCTTATTCGGAGTCATTCTATCCGGAATTCGGCGGATAACGATGTAATGAATTCCACTAATGAGTACGTTCGGTATATACCATGAAAAGGCGGGATCGAATGTGTGTTTGATGGTCCATCTGATATCTCAAGTTTTTCAGATAATGTCGAAGTTTCGGTAGAGTTATATGAAGATATGTATTTCTTAAATAAGAATGAGCTTCAGTTCGCAGTAACTGGCTGGTCCATTCATAATAATGTCCAGTTCGTTACCGTGACATCCAATCAAAAGAATTTCACTGTTATATGTGTGCAGCATCGTAGCCCTAGTAGACCTTGCCAATGGCACATGCATTGTAGCAGAAGCAAGAGGTTGGAAGGCGCCTGGAGGTTATCAACTTTAGATTTGTCGCACACATGTGTTTCCACCATCAGTGGTTCAGGACATCGCCAATGTACTTCTAAGTTTATTAGTTACTTTATAATGCCAATAATGCGATTTCAAATCGACCTGAAACCCAGAGAGATCATAGGAAGGATGTAATCGAAATTTAACATCAAGGTCTCTTACATGAAGGCACAGGATGCGAGGCGTAAAATCGAGCAATATTTATTGGTAGAGTCATCACTCCAGCATTGTTTATGGATTCATTATGCTTTGCATGCTGTTACATTATGTCATGACATGCAGTTTGACATTGGCTTTTGGACCATCTAACGGTTAAGGATTTTGTCGACCTGTTCTCAGTATGGACGAGACGTTCCTTTTGGGCAAGTATCGGGGTACGCTGCTCACAGCCATTGGTATTGATGCAAATAACGGTCTATTTCCCCTTACGTTTGCAGTGGTCGAATTTGAGAACAACGAATCCTAGCTCTAGTTCATTATGTGCCTACAGCAACTGCTGCCAATTATTTCATCAAGGGGCGATTTATGTGTAATCTTGGATAAGCATTCAGGGTTGGTTCGAGGGTGCTGCGATGTATTTCCATGGGCCGCACATCATCATTGCTTGCGACATCTAAGGGAAAACTTTAAGAAGTCAGTGAGGAGAATGGGTATTCGATGTTGAGTTTATGTGCAAAAAAAATGTACTTGGCGGCACCGGTGACATCAACATATTTAACCGCAACATGGTCGACATAAAAAAATTAAACCGTAAGCATGGTTGGTAGAACGGATGTGGAGAAGTGGACATTGATTCATGATGGTGGGAAGCGTTATAGTACCATGACCACGAATGCATCAGAATACTTTAATGGTGTACTTAAACGTGCATGGGGACTACCAATTCAATCAGAATGCTTTTTGTACTTCAGGTGACTATTTTGGAGGCAGCATCTCACCTTCTTATGCTCGAGAGGCCCGCCACGCGTAATACGCTTCACGCCTCCGCGACTCGACTTTACTATGTTATGTTAGCCAGCTGGGTACATCAGACTTGACCATCACATGCTGACAGCACTAGTTGAGCATTGGTCTCCCCAGACCAACACATTTCATTTTGTTGTAGGAGAGATGACAGTGACATTGCAGGATGTTGCAATGATCCTGGGTTTGCGTATTGACGGACCACCGGTTGTCGGCCCTATTGTTGTAGGACATGGTAGGCGGTGGCAGAGTTGGCTGGACTGCTGCGACGAGCTTATAGGTGGGCATCCGATTTCAAACATTGTGAATCATGACCTAGTTGACCCCACAATACATTTGACATTCAGGATGGGCCAGGCACACGCTCAGACCTGCATGCCACTCAGGTGGTTACGTTAGACATTTTTCAGAGAGTACTACACGAAGTTGGACTTCATCACATGTGAGTCTATATTTTGTTCCTTCTTGGGAGTTTTTACTACCGATATGTCGTGAGGTGCATTTGCGATCTTCCATTCTTGAGGATCTTGCCACATTCAACACTCTATCTGTTGGCGGTGCGCCACCTACCGTGAGTTGCATGAGTCTACCAGTCGAGGAGGGCCAACATGGTCAGGTGTCTTCGCGCTCTGCATCAAGTCTTGGGAGTGCCTGCATGTTGGTCAACCGACGTTACATGTCCCCTACCCTAGAGATCTCGATGGGCTCAGCATCGATTTTAGGTAAGAAAATTATTATCTTTATAGCTAGCTTTAACATAATGACATGCAACTACCTGTCTTGTATATGATATTTTTTTTTGATCGTGGGAGAGATATGTGGCCGATGTCGCTTTGGCAATATCATATTTTTTAGGGATGAGTTAAATGGGCTTCTACTGAGCCAGTACTTCTTTTAATTGTTATACATCATTCTCAATAAATATTGTCAAACCATTGTCTAACATGCATTGACACATACAGACTTGGGAGCCACACGACCTTCGATCGAGGTCGCTTTGTGAGGACATCCGTTAGACAGTTCTACCGATTAGTTAGAAGAGGGTGGAGTGGCACCTTTCTCGACGAGTCCTTCATCGCTTTGGTCACTTGCCAAGATGGATGGACTCCCATTAGAGTCGATGGCGAGGGAGATACAAAAGGTGTACCATCAAGAATATATCGCTCGGGAGGCCCGCAGAGATCACGTTGCTGTGGTGGAAGATACTTACACCGATGCCCCCTCGCAGCATACATGATCGGTTTACGGCATCGTTATACTTGAAGGCGCCATCGACCCACCGATGACGATTTACCCCGTGAGCACCCGTCGAGAAATATATGTTAAGATAACTCTATAATTTGCATATTTTCTTAGTTATTACTTTCACTTATTTATGTAGTAATATTTTAAACTGGTTTACTATAGGCGGAGCATATTTTGGCAACGGAGGATCTTTTTTCACCTTTCTTTGAACGTTCGATGACGCCGACTATCGTTTCGCCATCAATAAAATCTGAGCATATGATGAGATCGGGCTTGGCCACATATTGAAGATGCAGTGAGAATGAGCATATGTTATGTTTAAGGCGACAAACATGGTAGCGAGCCATCAATCTTGTCAGGACCATCTTCTTTTCTAGAAAACTTTGGTCTCAGTACCATATGGACGGTCGCGACTTAATAGGGTTAGGTATCTCTACAGACTTCGTAGCGAGACATTGGTCGAGATGATGCAAGCACGTCGGATGAAGGCGTCGTCGTTGCGGCCGCTTTGAACCTTATACTCAGGAAATGCGATACTTCTCAGGCGTCGTCAGTCATGTTTAGAGGTGTACTTATTTTGTATAGGCATTGTTTGGATATTTTATTGTTCCCTTTTATCTTCATCTGTAATTGAGTTTATTTTTCGCTTATGGATGAAATTTTTTTGTATCGTTTGATTACTAGTACATTTGTAGCTGTTTGATCTATTTGTATTTTCTGGTATCATTTGTTCACTGGTATTACAAGTTCATGTTACATCTGTTTGCATTTCCTGTACATCGTAAAAAAAGACATCTTGTTTTTTTAAAATTGAGCGGGCAAGTCGCCACTTATCAGGCGGCTACCTCCTGAGATGTCGGTCATTAGTTAACTTTGTAGCCGTTCTGATAAAGGTGGTGACTAGCCACCTCGGCGGTGAGTGGTAGGCCGGTCACCTCTTATTGTATTCTATATTTAAATTTTTTTAACTTTGTTCTTGTCATTAATTAATTTTTCAAAAAACATACTTAATTTAAAAATTTAATTCAGCTTTGCTCCACGTTCGACCTTCATTCTCCATCTCCACTCTACATTTTCGCCCCCCCCTTCGAGTGCACCATCAGATCTAAGCCAAGCCTAGCTGCTCTTGTGGGTTGCATGGTGCCAGTTATGTTGGGGTGTTTCTTTTCCCTTCCATGGGACTGCACAAGAATCACTACTTCCCAATGTAGAGAAAAGGTTACCTACTTTGAAATATCAAATCCTTGC
Organism: Cymbidium sinense; assembly: GCA_021442155.1. Lineage (NCBI taxonomy): Eukaryota > Viridiplantae > Streptophyta > Magnoliopsida > Asparagales > Orchidaceae > Cymbidium > Cymbidium sinense. The sequence goes on along the minus strand of CM038233.1, from coordinate 7,807,861 downwards.
CCTGTGGTGGATACTAACTGAACCGACACTTAGCATCCCTTACAGGCTGATCGAACTCCTAACAGCCACTTTGAGTTTCCATGATGATAAATCCTTATCGAACCCTTTAATTCATTCTTATTCTCACTTTCCTTTGTCCCAAGAGTTTTAGGAGTTGGGGAAGACCACTCTCATCCCTTCTCAAGTTCTCAAATATGGAGTTCTATCAAATTTGACAAATAGTAATGGTGACTCGATCTTTGGAGTGTTTGTGAGGCCAACAACCTCAACAGGAGTTTCTCTAAAGCCACCTCTTGGTGAATCCACCGGACATTAGCTCCGATGAGGTATGATTCTTAAAACCTTAGGATCTCATATTTGATGTGTTGAATCTGCGCCGTTAGAACCAACTTTAGAGAACCTTTTAATTCTTTCAGAAGTTTAGAGGAAAAAAAAGCGATTTATTTTATGTGTTTGAAATGAATTATTTTGATTAAGTTGAATGCGTAGTGATCGATTTCATCTATTAAGTCACGATTAACTCACGATTTGATTTTGATCAAATGATCGATTAATTTAATATTTTTATTTAGAATTAAATTAAAAAAAATTAATCAATATTTAGAATTTCAAACAAAAAAAGGTAATAAAACAAAATAAAAAAAGTGCAAATTAAATTATCATATTTATCTAAATAAAACTTAATATAAAAAATGATTAAAAATTAATTAAACCAATAAGTCAATTAAAATTATGAGCAAATATCATAATCAAATCAAATAAACATAAAATTAAATATAAACTCTAAAGTTATTAAATCATATACAATTACTCTTAATTTCAAACAATATCAAAAAAAAAAACTCAAGCAAATAACTTCAATCAAGTCAAATTAATTTAATTTAAGAAAGACTCTCATCAATTTAATAAATAATCAAGTTAAATCCAATTCAACCACCCACTTAAATGAGATAAACCAATTATCTATTAAAATGTGTAAAATCAAAACATAAACTAAACTCTAATAAATATAATAAATGAATGAAATTAAAATAAAGTTCCAATCATAAATAATTGAACTCAAATTAAAATTAAAGCAAACTTTCAATTCATTTTATCCAATCGAACCGTAAATAAATAAATCGTAATCAAATTAAATAAACTTGAAATTAAATCTAAACTCTAAAGTCATCAAACTGACCCAAATTCCAATCAATATCAAAATAAGCTAAACAACAATAAAACCCAAAAATAAATAAATCTATTGACCTAAAATAAGAGATTAATCATCAAACTAAAGAGATAATCTATACATAAACTAAACATCTAAATTCAATAAATCAAACTCTTAATTGAAATTTAAATGAAAGAATACATTAAACTTCAAATAAATCATAAGTAAATTAAAATATATTCACCAATCTAAATCAAACTTAAATGGAATAATAAAATCAATAAATTTAAACAACATCAAAATGATACTAATCATATGAAATTAAGGAATTAAATTAAAATCCAAGGGAAAGAAATTAGAGATTGAATTAAAGGATATTGAATTATCAATATTTAATTAAATCAAAACATCTAATTTAAAATTAATCAACCATAAGCACATGAACATTAAACAAACTTAAACTTCATTAGACATTAAGGATATTGAATTATCAAGATGCAATTAAACTAAAACATCTAATCCAAAATTAATCAATCAAATACTTAAACAAATTCAAATTCTAAGCTCTAAATCAAATCAAATAAATTATACAAATCCAAATGGGCGAATTAAGATACTTAAGGACTTAGTAAGATTCCTTTGGAATTAGGATGTAGAACAGGATGAGTTCTGTCTATAGATGGAATTCATCCTACTCTTCATTATTGAGAACCTAAACATCATTTCAACCAAATAAAATTGAAATAAAAATGAAAATCAAATCATTAAATCATTTAGATTGAAATCACCCAAAGGTAAAATTTAAATTCAAACTTCAAATTGGAACTTTAAACTAAGCCTAGTAAAGTCTTACTACACAAGCCTTAAGCACACACATTAGAATACTAAGTCACTACTTCTAGTGCTAAGTTAGGGCATTGTATATATGATGTTGTATTTTGTTTTGTGATGTAATGTTTTAGATTGGATGTTAGGGTGTATGTTTCTAGGATGTTAGGTATTATTTAATCATATTTTCTCAGGGTTGTGCTTAAAGGGGCCTATAATAAAAATATAAATGCTTTTTTCTTTTGCGGGTTGCTTACCCCTAAGTGTAACTCATGCTAGATAGGTGGGCTTGTTTACCCATGTGTGTGTAAGTCCAATTATTCATATAACTGCTTGGGTTGTATGGTGTGTTTAGCTAACATTTATTTTGCAGGTGTAGCTAGATTTACTTTTTCTATTTTTGATGTAATTTCACATTAAGAATTAAGATTAGTGTTATGGGAGATTAGGATGTGATAGGCTTAGTCCACAGGGTGCCTGATGCCTTTGGAGCAAATCAAATCAAAAGAAAGAAATGAAGAAATGAAAATGAAGAAATGAAGAAAAGAAGACCCCCATAGCATATATATTATTTTTGTAATCCGGGTTGTATAAGAGTAGAACTGTACCATTCTTTTTTCTCTTTTAGGGTGTATGAAACGACCGCTTATTATTCTTTTACTAGTCTATAAAATTATTTAATGTTGTGTTTAGATTGCATTAGAACAATACTTTTCATAGTTTATTTATGATTGATGCTTGAATGTGTGGCTGGATGCTAGGCTCTTAGGATAAAATTAATTTTTTCTACCCCAATTAACAACTCATAACTAAAATTTTAAAACAACTCATAACCTCACATAAAAGCCTAAGAATTAAATCAAGATAATAAAATTTTAGTAACCCCTTAATGGATGGATTAATGTATAATATCATGCATGTCATATTCTTTCACTCTTGTTAAGAGGGAGCTTCCATCTTTCCAGAGAATCAAGGCTATGAGAGCCTTTGGTGGAAGACACCCCTTTCTCTCTTGATTTGACCTATAATCAAATTCTCATGCATTTAGGCATACAAAATCCCATATCCCGTGTCAAAATAAAAAGTCCAAAAGAATCAAATAAATTTGATAAAATTTGCATTAGATTAAGTCATGGATTCATACCACTCATGCTCTAGTCTCTTAGGAGTCAAGACTTAGTTTCCTTTCTAAATAAACAACGACCTAGCCATCTTGCAAATCATAAGACTTGTCTACATGGATTTAAAGCGTAGGAGGAGTTAGGCACACCAGGTGTAATAAGTCCAGGGTGGTTTATTCTCTCTTGTGGAGGTAAACCATATACCCATTTTCAGATTTAGGTTGTGCCTTATTTGTACCAAGGCTCCTAGTTTAGAATCAGGGTGTTTCTTTAGGCTACAAGCATAAATCCTCATCTCTTAGGCATTTTCCCAATCTTATGTGGAATTATGTCTAATAAAATATCAACTCAAATAATCAACTCTCTTCAATTTCAAAATATAAAGCCCAACCATAGGGATTGGAATGCTCACTAGGTTTCCTAGTATCATGAGCATTTTTACTTTCTCCTTTAGATTCCAAAATAAGTCTTCTCCTTGATCTATCCCATTTGACTTTCTAAAATAGCCAATCCTTTGATAGTCTTAACCTTGAAATCTTTGGAGACCCTAATTATCTACTTTAATCGAGAGTATTCTTAAAGAATTCTCATTCCTTATGATGTAATTAACTATGGGGGCTTGCCTCCATAGGAACTTAAGAACCCGCTTAAATCCTACTTACTTTTCCATGTAAAGTAGGGAAAGATCTCCATATTCAAGACCCATCATGCCTTAGAGTCCTTATTAGGTGATTAGGTCCATTATAGGGTGGTGATTTCTATCTTCGAGATAGTATATCATTCATTAATGTCATACTGATCACTTCAATAAGTCCCCTAAGATATCGTGATGTCCCACACCCCAAAAATAAACACCACACACCCTTGAGAATGAGATCCAACATAAAGAACGTCTCAAGAAGATTTACGAGAATCAACTCGCCAAGGTGTTTAATCACTCTATCTACATCTGAGATAATGACGACTCTTCTGACGATATCAACGTGAAATCCACTGGAGAAAATTAATGGATTCCAGCTTCATATAGCTAAATTATTGCTTCCACTTTGCCTTTACAGCGCAAAAGGAATGCATTATTATCTCCACCAGACCCGCTTTACTTTACAGCTCAAAAGCAGATGGCATTATCTCCACCTGCAGGGAATATACTTTACAACTCATAAAGTAATCCCATCAGATGAAATAATGCAACTTTCAAACTGGAAAGTTGTTACATTATTGTACCCTTTATGACTGAAATAATTATGTCTAATAATTGTATCTTTGCTTAATGTCTAAGCAAAGTTTTCTCTTCTGCCTCCAATATAAGGGCTCTATCTGTATTGTACTTCATTTTCTTTCTCTCTTCTCCTCTCCTCTGCTCTCTTATTCTTCTTCCGTGCTTCTACATTTAGCAATCGTGTAAGTTTTAGTTGTTTAATAATAATTAAGTTTATATATCTCCGGTATTATGGTATGAGCCATGATGGGGTGATCCCGGAGGATGTTTGAAGTTTATTTCTTTTTCTCACCTACTCTGGATTAACTTGTACTATGTTCCGTCTTCCCATGTCTGTATTCCGTCTTCATTGCAAATGGCCGTAAATCCCTGTGGATATGGGTTGTAAGTCCTATTTTGTTGTTGCGGAATCTTATTGATGAAAGTTACGAACTTGGTTAGTTTAATCCTTAGGTGTTTAATTGAACTACCTCTTTCATCATCTTTCTCTCCTCCTCTCTATGGCATCTTGCCTTCCTCATATGTAACTTCTAATCAGAGAATAATAATTTAATCAAGAACTCTGAAATAACAGAGTTCCCCTTGAATGAAGAAAACCTGAATAGATGGTCTCTTCCCAAAATTGGTAAAACTATCATTTATCAATTTAGAACTTTTGATTTTAAGGGAAAATCTTCGATGAAAACCATAGAACAAACCATTATTGTAGATCAAATGGACAAAATTATTTATCTATTAACTCATGAAGATCTGCATAGATATATGCAAGACTTCAAGTATATCCATATTGGAATGATACAGATAGCATTTAAGCCCTTAACTCTCAAAGGATTAAATGCTTCTATATTAGCCAGTCTAAGAGATGGCCGATGCCTTCATTGGGCACAATCTCTTATGAGTGTTGTAGAGATTAGTCTCTGGCACGGGTCAGTTTACTTTAACACCCTTCCCAATTTAAGTTTATCTCTTTTTGATATAAACCTTTTTGAAGCTTTAAAATTACATTTACAGCTTTATGATTATGATTTTCTCCCAGGTTCTGAAACTATTGCCCTAATTTTTATAATCCATTTTCAAGTTTTAAATATTTTAAATCCTAGAGTTTGAAAAATCAACACCAAACACTACCTCATTGAAACAAATCTGTTAGCATCCCATATTACTACTAATAGAGTGATTAAATGGAATGAGGTGGTATTTCCAGAATCATGGATCATACCATCAGTCCACCTGACCAACCATCAATCAAGATTGATCGATAATTCAAAGCGGCGGATGGCGATGTTGAAATCGATTCAACCCTCGTCGATCTATTACACTTCCTATTTCAATTCCGAAACCTCAGAGTCTAAATCGATGGTTCAAACTCACGAACCATCGAGGGCCCTAAACACAAATCATATTTATCATCCGGTGAGAGAAAATCAATCTCCTCCATCTAAAATGAACTTTAGTCTTAATGAGCTACAAAAATAGGTTCTAAGACTAGAAGTTATTACGAAAAGAATACTTCAACCAAAGTATGATAACTTTCGTACTTGGTATAGAAGTTTTACTTCTGAAAACCAACATCTCGAAATAAATGATTTATATTTTGAGAAAATGAGAGAAAGAAATAGTCAAGCCAAAGCAACTATTCCTTTCGTCGCTTGGTTTTGCAGTTACTATGCTCAATCCGCTCAAATTGCTACTTTGTCTACCAAAAACCAAAGCGAGCAAGGAAAATAATTGAAGCATCTTATCCTCCATCTTGTAAAATGGTGGATGATAAACCTTTAGAATTAGCGGAAAAAATAAGTTCGATCACAAATTCTAAAGAATTTATTACTAATTAAACAACTTAATTATAGTAATAGTATACTTCAAATAATCGTTGATCATCTTTTAGCCTAGAGTCTAAAATCGATCAGATGCTTAAATAAAAGGTTTCTAGCCTTGAAATTAGCAAAGCTTAGCTTCTTAGTATAAACCCATTTGTGAAACCTTTTATTCAACCACCTCCTAAACTTGCTCTTAAGTTAGGACCCTCTTCTAAAGACATTCAGAATTTGATTCTAAATTTAAGAGAAAAGTATGTCGGAGCTCTTGAGGATATCAGCCAATCGGATGAAGATTCAAATGAATCCTCAACCGAAACTGATACTGATCAAATTTATCAACAAGTAATATTGAAAAAGTTCAAACCTTTTTCAAGAATTACAAGATTCTCATCCTCCTTTTGATATCCAAAAACTTTCTTATCCCAAGAAAAATTTGAAAAAATATTATTATAAAAAACCAACACCTCCTGATTTATTATTTGAGGAAGATACTCATTTCGTAGAAATTCTATGATGGAGATTCTTTGTATGAATGGAATATTGATGGATTTTCAGAACATCAAATCATTCATACCCTTCATCGTATGCTTATGTTCACTACTGTTATTCAATCTAGACATCAAGCAAAACCTCATATCATGGCTCGTGTCATCATTTCAAGATTCTCTGGAACTCTGAAAGGGTGGTGGGATAATTTTCTCACTGTTCCTCAAAGGGAAGACCTCCTTAGAGAAATTGACTTAAGTACTAAGGATCTTCCAAAAGAACAACAAAAATCTAATGAAAATTCGGTCTATAATCTTCTTCAAATAATTATAGATCATTTTGCTGGATCCATTGGAGATCAAGGAGAAAAACTCGCTCCTTACTCCAAAATTAAGATGTCCATCCTTAACCCATTTTTTGATGGTATAAAGATATTTTCAGCAGCGTTATGACACTTTATGATGCCAATAGCCTTCATTGGAAATAAAATTCATTGAAGGCCTTCTCCCAACCTTTTCTTTGAAAGGTCAAAGCTACTCCGTCTTTATGATGGAATAATTCCATATGAAACACTTACATATGGAAATCTTATTTCTGCATGTATTAAAATAGGATTAGTTATTTGCTCGATACCGATAATAGATATATAAAACTTAATTATTAAAACAACTAAAACTTACGATATTAATCAAAACACGGGAGGAAGAACAAGAGAGAGCAAGAGGAGAAGAGAGGAAAAAAACTAAATTGAATACAAAACAACCTCCTTATAAGTGGAGGCAAAGAGAAAACTTTGTTTAGATATTAAGAAGTGTTATTAACAAATTATTTATGTCATAGAGGGTATAATAATGTAACAACTTTCCAGGTGGAAAGTTATATTATTTCATCTAATGGGATTACTTTATGAGTTGGAAAGTAGATTCTCGGTGGAGATAATGCCATATTTTGAGTAAAGTAAGCAGTGCAGGAAGAAGATAATAATGCATTCCTTTTTTGTCGTAAAGGCAAAGTGGAAGCAATAATTTAGCTATAAAATATTAATTTTCAGTGGATTCCGCGTACAGTCAGAAGAGTTTATAGAGATGTAGATGGTGATTAAACACCTTGCAAGTTGATTATAAATCTTCTTGAGGCGTTCCTTATGTTGGATCTCATTCTCTGAGAACGTCTTTTGATGCTTTAGCACCTTATCAACCGATAAAAATTAATTAGTTTTTTTAGGGATGGTTAATTTAGAATAAGCTTTAATAATAGCTTTAATTTGAGCTTATCCTCAAGCGTTGATTGAATTCACCATTTTAATAAAATTATTTTGAAGGATTTAAATGGATCCTTCCAAGAATAACATTCCAAATCCATGGGATTTGGCATATGAACAAGATTTTGCCCTTTAATTATTTTCTAATTAATAGCCTCATTTTGGGGCGCTTCCATCCATTCATTGAAGAACTCTTTGATTGGATCAAGAATATTTAATTGCTCCAAAATAGTTACCATGAAATCTAAGATCTTTGTTGATAATATCTTTATGAACATTAGAATGCTTAAATTTTCGTTGAAGGAAGAAGGCTTCATCATACTTGCACATAGCATAATTTGCCAATTTTATGTAAATTAGTGGAGGATAAACATTTTTCTCTTGGAATGAAGTTAGACATTCACTTTGATGAAAGATCTTTTGTATAGCATTTACTATACAAAATTGTATGGTTAGATTCGATCCGCGAACATGATTAATCTCAACACTTTAATTATATTAAAATTTTTCATAGATTCAAATGGGAAAGGATTGTTTCCCAAATATCTTTCAAATAAGGACATTATTTATTGAATAATCAGGATTAATTTCAATAATATTCTGTTTATTTCTTTAGAAATAACGAGGTTCTTGTGTAACGACATCTTTTAGAGATGGTATTGCAGCTTTAGAGATCTCACCCTTTTCAACCGTAGTTGAAGAGGACGATGTACCATATAGGTATGTTTTAAATTCGATCATGCCGTTGATTGACCGGATCTTTTCCATTAGACATGCGACCTCCCGGCTTACCACCTTAGAGGACATCTTTCATGTGGGGTGATCCACGATCGTCCTCAGAATTCACGTTAGAAAATCGGGAAAGAAATTTTCATTACCTTTGATGAATTGATATCAAAGTCAAATGACTGAGAATTGTGATTCAAAATTTGTTTAGAAACCAAATTTTTTATATCTTGCTCAATTATGTATTTGACTGACGAACAGTCAATACGAAGAAGAAATGTTGATTTAATAAAACATTTTGAAATTTAGAGATGATTTTAACGATTGAAAACATTTCTCTTTTAATAACAGAGTACTTTTGCTGAGTGGGATTCCATCATCCCGAAATAAAGCGAACTAATTCTTCTAGAATTTTTTCGTTGTTTCATAATACCACTGTAGCCTTGATCAGAGGCGTCAATTTAAACAATTTTGAAACTGTCAGGATCAGTAAGGTTAAGACAAGCAAGATTCTTAACCCTTTCTTTAATTTTACGCTATCTGGTATGAATATCCATGATGGTCTTTTAATCTGTCAAAAGCGGGGTCATCTTATCGATTGTGATAAAATCGTTATATAGTTAAGCTCAGAAATATCATTTTTATCTAATAATATGAAAATTTGTTCAATTCAATCTTTATTAATTGGAATAATAGAAGCATTGAAAATTATATGACCCAAAAACCTTACTTCAGTTTGAAATAATTTAATTTTGGGCTCAGAAATAACTAAATTATTTTCCAAGATTAATCATTTAAATATTTTTAAATAATTAAAATATTCTTCAATAGTATTTGAAAAGATAAGAGCATTTATAAACAAAAATATATTTAAAATATCTTTAAATATATTATTAAATATATTGAAATTCAAGAGTATTTTTTTAGTCCAATGACATTATTCATTCTTAATTGTCGATTATTACGTCAAAATAGAATACATAATGGCATTAAATGGCAAGTAGGAATATTTAAAATAAGATTTTTAAAAAAAAAAAACTTTTTTTATGTTTAGTTTATAGCTGAAATCACTATTCTGTTCTTTTTGTTTATGTGCCAACTTATAATCTATATTATATTGCTTCAGGATTTACTTTATTGTACATTAATTAGTAAGAGATTTTTTCTGATAATAAAGCATGCATTTGGTTTCATGTGTTTTGTACGCTTTGATTCTTCATTATACAGTCTTTTTGTGGTAATTTAATGTGCTTTATTTTGGTTTTAGAAAATATTGAGAGTTTAGATTTTATTTTAGTTTTTTTGAATTATTGTGGTAATTATGATATATTTTAGGCATTTGTCTCAAAATGTAACAATTATGAGTGTGATAGAATTAATTTTTAAAGAATCAATTTTAAGTTGAAGTAAAAATTAGGAGTGTAGATGAGTCAAGTTAAATTATACTATGATTTGAATTCAGGTTAAGCTCGATGAGTTATCCAAGTCAATTTTAAAAAATAATTGTTAAGTTAAATTACTTTTACCTTTTGTGCTAATCTCCAACTGGGCTATAGTCATTATTACCCTAATGACTATTTTTCATTGATGATTAATTCAAGATAAAAAATTTTAAAACTAGATTGAATTAATTTAATGGTGAACTTATCCTCAAACTAAATTGGTCTAGGGCAAAAAATATATTTGAATAGAATCAATCAAAATAATTGAACTGATGAATTAGATTAATTTTTTTAAAAAAAAAGCTAGAATCAAATTTAAAATGGCCACTTATTCTAACATTAATCATTTTTTTTTCTTTTGTAAATTTCGTTGAATGGCTAAATATTAAAATATTCAAGAGTGAAAATCTAAAATTAAAATATTAAATTAATAAATTATCATTTAGATTATATTAAAATAATATTCAATATTAATTATACCATAGAATTCCAACGATCAAAATTTAAACGTATCTTATTTTAAAATTTAAAATCTCATTCTAAACTAACAATAGGATATTTTCCCCTCAATTTGTCCTATTCACATACAATCAAATATATCATATCCCCAGAGAGAGAGAGAGACAGAGAGAGACAATTAATATAATAATAAATTTCACAACATTCAGTGTATTGAATTATTGAAAAGAACAATAAAATAGTAAATATCTTCAAATTTTAAATCCCTTTCATTAATAAGTGCTCTAAGAAGGAAGTTAAGAAAAGTAAACGCATGAATAAGCTCACCAAATAGCTTATTAGCCGCACTCGGTGAACGAATAAGGGACACTTGAATCAAAACTGATTTAACTCATCAAACTCATGAATCAATACGGATTTAACTCATCAAACTCATGAATCAATACTGATTTAACTCATCAAACTCATGAATCAATGTGGATTTAACTCATCAAACTCATGAATCAATACTGATTTAACTCATCAAACTCATGAACCACCACATTTAAACAATTAATATTAATTCAAAATTTTAGGCACAAGTTATTAAAAATATTTAAAGCCTCACCTTCATATCTCAACTAATTTATTAATTCGGTTTTCATTTTAGTACTATAATTGTTTTAATAATTAGAACTACATCTTTTATGTTTCATTTATTCATAATAAATGACGGTCAAACCAAAAGTACACCTTTGAGTAATTAGAGTATGACATCTAGTTATACTCGAGATATGCATCCTTATTTACCAATCTTCGTGTTTATGACAATCTCCAGTTGTATAGTTGTCACGGGCTTAGATATACTTAGTACATTATAAAAGGTAAATTGAGGAGCCAATCGATTAATATTTCTCCCCTCAAATGCACTATACGCTTCAGAAGTTTGTGGTGTTAATTCAACTAGTGGATTGATAGGCACAACAACACTGACTATTTGATGATTAATAGATGGAACAAGCGCTAGCACTATTGTCACATTGCTTTACATCATTTTGTTCGTCTGCGTTATCATCTGATTCATTTTAACATATTTAGTTCGGAGATCTATTTATCATTTTCTTTCATTTGTCATTGCATCTGCTTTTGCACTTCAACTAGTTTAGCAATGTTGACAAATAGTATGTTATTTTATTCTCCTTGTTACTCTTCTTGCTAATCATCTGAGGAGGAACTTGAAGCCTCTCCTTCTATTTGACTTTGTATCACCTCTTCAATATGAATATAAGGTGCAACCTCATGTCTTGAGTTAAATTATTGTGATAGATGGCTCTTCAACATATTGTACCATATATACAATCTCAACATCTATATTGTCTTCTTCTTCTAGCTTTATTTTTGGGCGTCATCTTCATTTGATTTTAGGCTAATGTCGACAAATAACTCTTTGATCGATTTGCTCTCTATGTGCCTCACCCTCTTCCAATGCCTCACTCCATCCCTAAATAGTGTAGCTCTAAAGTTCATGGAAAGGTTCTGAAAATATTGAAAAGATCAAAATAAGTCTGCATAATCGTTGAACTAATAATAGTAGCGATAGCGACATATAATACAATTTTTCTAAATAATAAATTTTGATATTCTCGTCGATTCGATGAGCATGCAACATATCCATTTAAAGTAGATTTATTAGGCTAAAATTAAAAGAAAAAGATGATTTAGTGGTCTAAAACAAGTTTATCTGATATGGGTCAAATTCCTTGAATTGAGTCTATTACAGTAATTGAGTCTAGCCCAACCAATCTATTTGATTGAGTTAACTCACTCGAGTAGAATGAACCCAGTGGAATTCTTTGAATTATCAGTGCCTTCACCATTGAATCTATTTCTTTGGCCTTGGATCCACTTTCTTGTGTTTTTCCTAGTTCTTGATTTGAGTCATCGATTTGGTTGGATTTTGTCTGCCCAGATTTGTGCCATTACAGATATTTCTCCGTCGATTTGTCTAGTGGATTCTGTTAGAGCCATTTGATCGCCTTAAGTTTGATGGCGTGATTGAGCTAATGCGATTTGTGGGATCTCCGTCGATGAATCGTCTTGGAGAAGCTCTCGTTTGGGAAGGAACTTAGGGTCTTGAGTTATTGACCATTTGAGCTCTGAAATTCAGAAGAAGGGATCCAAGAGAAGATGGCGTTCCAGGATATTAGTTATTCGAAGTCTACCGTGGGAAATACTAAGGATTAGGCGAGATGAGGAAGGAGGAGATTCTTGAAAGATTTCTTATATATCCCTGTTTGCTTTTGATCTCTGTTATAGTTTTATTGCTCTTCTTAGATCTCTTCTTACTTTTTTGTAACTAATTTACATACCTTTGTTAAGTTGCTTTATCGTTCGATATTAGTGGTAATGAGTATTCCTTGTTCTTTTGTTCTATTGGTAGTTATTTTATTATGGACTTTTTTATTTCTTGATTGACAAGGCTTTTGTTATTTTATTTAAAGATCTGGCTCGTTGATTGGTTCTTTCCTCATCTTGTATTTAGTAAAGTATGTACCTTTGGGTATTATATTATTATTGCTGTAAAAGTGTTTATCCTACTGCTCTCTGTTGTTGTAAAAAACTGTTATATTTGCCTTGTATAATTGTAATTTTTATTCTCTCTGGTCTGAGCATGTAATTTACTCTGTTGATATTATATTTTTGGTATATTTGAAATCCTTTTAACTTGGCCTTGATCATCCCTTTGTTTCTGTTGTTGATTTGGGGATATGCACTCATATCATTATCCCTCAAACTTTAATTTGCATTTCAAATTTACTTTCATTCATGTAATCTGGGTAGAGTTATCTAAACAGATTGAACACATTGCACATATTAATCAAGATATTGCATAAAATAAGAATCATTTCGATTCTCCAAGCCCCAAAACTATTTGGTGTTCTTATTGACAAATCTTTCTCGAAAAATTTCTAAGTGGCTGTTTCGTGGATCAAATTTGAAACACAGTGTAAAAGACATGAGATGTAAAGTGAAAATAATATGTTTGAATTATTTTTAAGTTATTTAGTTGGAAATACTAAAATGCAAGAATTTCCTTTCTCTTGTTTGATGAAGATGAGTAATCTGAGTACCTAATGGGTGGCAAGCATATAACTTGATGATGATCAGTGAGTGACAATAATTGGCGGCGACAACGGGTGGTGGTGATGATGACGGCCGGCAAGTGACGATGGCGGGCATCATGCGATCTCAGTTTACATTTAACCGTGTATTTAAAAATCATCCAAATTTGACAAATTTCAAATATATCGAATTAGAACTAAAAGATATACTTCAAATACACTCTCAAAATGCAATGTATTTCAAATGAAGCAAATCAAACAACAAAAATTTCAAAATGAGAAAGTTTTCTTGTTACTACAAATGCAAGCAACCAAATAGCACCTAAGTGATTTTAGATAAAGAAAGGGTATAAAACCCATATTTTGTTAATCTCCATTTATAGTGTTGACAAAGCATGGCTACAACATAACAGGAAGAACCACTTTCCATCCTTATACATTCTAAACATAGAGATCAAAGGGATGGCATCAAGTAAATGCAACAAGGAAGAGAATCAGTAAATAACTTAGCTACATAAGTAATGTGGAGGTCAAATGGTGCTCTAGTGGTCAACATATGTAAAAGTGGTTAATGGGTATTCAATAGTGGTCATATTGGGTCACTAGCTAGGCTAAGTTATGGCTCTGTTAGCTCATGCCCTTATCCATAAAACTAACACGTGTGACTTAATACACCACATGATCCACTATACAAGAATAAAAAATAAAAAGTGACCCAACAACATAAGAGCAAACACACACACACACACACACACACACACACAAACTCCAAAGACCAACATTCATGAAAATGAAAATACACAAACAAAAGGTACAACAAAATATCTCCTAGGTTTTATTAGGAGGAACTAATTCACATTTCTCATGTTGCTAGACTTGTTTTTTCGTTAATGGCGATTGAATGAGTTGAGCTAACTTTATTTAAAAAAAAGTTATCTAATGTTGCATTAAGATCTTTAAAATCTCTTCAAGTATAAAAAACATATATTTGGTCTTTCCTCAAATTGATAACTATTGTATGAGATGCTCATTCTATTGGAATAACAATCTCTTGGGTGATCCTTATAATTTCTAAAAGGTTTCACAATTAGCTACTGCTCGAGTTATGGAGGTAGTTAGATTACAGTAGTCAGGTGATAACAATTGAATTATGAAAATTGAGTACAATAGTCAGGCAACAGTGATTGAACAATACCAATTAGTAGCATCAATGAGGTGAAGATGGTTACGCAAAAATGATTGGAGAATGGTGATCAGATAATGGCTATTACTGATAATTATTGTTGGCATCGATTACTAAACAAGGCAGTATAATTCTTTAGTTCTATATGCTTTTTTTTAAATTCAAATCTCTTTCACATAGAGAATGGGGGTCTATAAATTTTATAGTCTTTTGAAATGCTACTTCGAAACTTTTGGCTAGATTCCCAAACACTATCCAATGGCCCATGTTGATTCATTCAACTATAAATTGTTCTTTCAATATTTAAGTGTCTTTATAATATTAGAATAGAGTAATCTTGAGTTTGTTAGATTCAACTCATCAAGATACTCATTTTGATTATAAGCACACAAAATTTGAATATCATTTAATCTGTCAATTAATATCATGAGGATTCTAACAATACTTTCAATGCTTAAATTGGAATCAGAGCACTCATAATGTTGGACTTTTCTCATTGAGTGTTTGTTTTGATTCTAATTTTTGTGTAATTAAAGTTTAAATGATGTTAGATTATTTAACTTTTAAAATTTTAATTTAAATATTTTATTAATATTTATGATTGATTAAATTAATCTTTTGATGACTAACAAGTCCCAATATTTCCAAGCATCAAAATTTGTCATCTTAAAATAAAATCTTTAAAAAAATTTATTATGTAAATTTATAATTTTGAAAAAAAAAATATATAAGACATAATCTCTCACTAATGTCAACATGGATGTCTCTTGGAGATATGAATAAAGTAAAGTCTTCTCAATTATAATTTTAGCCTTTATTTTAAAGCTATCATGTCAATTATTTCAAAAATTATACATATTTTTATAATTAAAATATATAAGCATGCAATGATTATTAATTAGTTAGTAAGATAGCCCAGATGAAATGAGTAAAATATAGATCAAGTTATGTTAAACACTATAGATGAATAAGCCTAAGAAAGCAATAAAGAGATGATAAGATAATAGTGATCTAAGCTGTAATGCATTTAAAACAATGGGAGGTAGAGCGAAAATATCGAAAGTATACCTCCACGATCAATTCTTCATCATTTTAGTTTCATATCATCGTTTGAATCTCTTCACCGAGCATTGTAATCTTGCACAATCAAGAAGTCCTACAAGTGAAAAGTATAAGTTACAATAAAGAATATTAAACTTCAAAAATAAAAATTCTAAAGTGTGTCAATTCTCACAAAAGTATGCATCGAAATGTTAATATACCCAAACAATTATGTCATGTACTCCAATTAAAGAGGGCCATATCAAACAAGTGGCCTTGATATGGCCCTTGAAAATAAAAACAAACTTCATTGAAAAATCAATAGGGGAGAGAAGAAGAAGAAGAAGAAGAAGAAGAAGAAGAAGAAGTATGATAAGAAGGTATCTTCAAAAGATAACACTCAACTATCCTCTTTGAGATTCAGTTCTACTGTGGTTATTGCAAAATAATGATCTCAATAAACAAAAACATTAAAAATTTCATCCGAATAAATTTCATAAGGAAGAAGTAAAGGGGGGAAGTTTGCTATTGATATTGACTTGACCAACCATTAGATCATTTTGACTAAACTATTTCTTTAATAGTAAAAAAATAATGAGGCCAACAAGTAATGTTGATGTGAACAAGGAATTGTTTACCTCATGTAAGGTCAAGAAGAAAGTTTAAGTAAAACCTACTATACTTACACTCAAGAAATCGAAATCATTTTGATTATGACTCCACTAAAAAATATCCTTCAAGCCAATTTAAAATTAAGTCACTTTAAGAATAGACTTTAAAATTAATGAAAAAAGGACTTTCATATATACATATCTAACACCAAAACATTACAATTTACAATTTATGTTTCTCCTTCTTAAACCCCGGTGAAACCTTACAAACCCTCACTGCTCGTGCTACTGGTTGTATATTGTCGCACCTCCTTCCTCGGGCATGCTCCTCTCCTTGAGCTCCACCATTGTGTGAGGTCTCCCCATCAAATTCAAGGAGTATGTTTCCTCCCAAAATTCCTTATTTGCTCTCTCCAAGCAATTTGACTTGTTTTTAAAAAATCTTCCACAATTTTTTTTAAAGTGGACTTAAGACCTTTTGGTTTCCGATTCAGAGCATGTCAAGTAAAAGCCCCAAATCTTAACATCATATACCCAAATCTCATAAACATAAACGTGATGGAACAATTCCATATGAAACTCTTACATATGAAACCTTATTTCTGCTTGTATCAAAACAAGATTAGTTATTTGCTCTGATCTTAAATTAAAAGATCAAATGAAAATAGAATGACTGCTTGAGCGAAAATAACTTGGAGAATTCTGGATGCTCAATGTGATCCTCGTGTACTTGTCACCTTCCAAACATAAAGGAAAAACAAAAAAGATTGTTTTTCCTAAGCATGAGAAGTCTCATAAACATAAACGTGAGAAATTCATGCATAAATCTACTCACTCTCATCCCTCTGGTTCAAAGACCAAAGAGACAAGAGAAATAAAATGTTATAAATGTGGCCGTACTGGTCACTATGCTAACAGATGTACGGTGAAAAAGAAGTTAAGTGAACTTCAGATTGAGAAAAGGTTGAAACAAACCCTAATGAAGATTACTCACAACTGATTGAAAAGAATTGAGGAAGTAGAAAACACTTCATCCTCATCTTCTGAGCACATATAAAAAAATCTCTAAGGTAGATTATTACAAAAAATATTATTAATATATGTCTTTACACGCCACTCATGAGCAAAAAGATCAATTACTTAAACTTTTAGCACAAGTTGAAGATGATTCAACTCGTAATAAAATTATAAATCTTCTTAATGATAAAAAGAAAGATAAAATAGAAAATTTTGTTTTAAAGCCTCCTATATACTCCATGATTGAAGTATTCACAGAGAACGCATCTTCTTCGCCATTTTAAATGTAATTAAAATATGAATTAAAGTAACTGAAAATAGAAGTTCAACAAATAAAAACTGAGCAAGAATTGATGAATGGACGTCTTATGGATCTTGAATTAAATCAGAAGACGCCCAATTCATTTGAAAACATAGAAGCCGATTCTACTCAAAAACCAGGTTTTTTATAAAATATTCAAAAAGTAATATACTAGAAATGATATATTTTCATTAAATTAATTATAAATAAAGAATTTATTTTACCAAATTTAACTGCTCTAGTGGTTAGCGGAGCAGACTTAAATTATATTCAAGAAGGAATTATTCCTTCTAAATATTTTAAAAAAACTAGCCAGCGGATAAAGGGAGCCGACGGTGAGTCTTTACAGATTAAGTATAAATTATCATCCGTGGTCATGTGTCAAGATGATGTTTGTATTAAAATGCCTTTTATTTTAGTCAAAAATTTGACGTAACACATTATTTTGGGAACTCCTTTTCTTCTCAAAATAATGTCTATCACTAGAATTGATGATACCGGAATTCAGTATTTTCTTTAGAATAAAGAAATCATATTCCACTTTATCACCAATCCTAAAGAAATTATCATAAATGAAATGAATAGACTTAATAATAAGTCTATGCATATCAATTATCTGAAAGAAGAAATTAGTGATTTAACTCTTAAACAAAAAATTTCTTCTCCCCAGATAAAGGAGAAAATTAATCATTGTCTCCAAGATTTTAAGAAATAAGTTTGTGGGGACAACTCAATTGCTTTCTAGGAAAGAAATGTTCATTTAGTGGAACTACCATACATTGATAATTTCAATGAAAAGGACATCCCCACTAAAGCTTGTCCTTGTCAGATGAATGAGCATTATCTTACTCTATGTAAAGCTAAAACTGCCGATTTATTAAAGAAGGGAATAATTCAGCAATCTTACTCCCCACATCGCATTCTATATAATGGATCAAAAAGAAAGAGGAAAGACTTGTAATAAATTACAACTAAAAAAGTATTAAAATGGATTAGATATCCTATTCAAAATAGATTTATTAAATCATTTGCATAATGCAAAAATATTTTTAAATTATGATTTAAAATCGGTTATATCCAAATATTAAATAAATTTATTATTCTGGATACTTATGAATGGAATGTATGCCATTAAAAAAAAATGCTTTATCATTTCAACATATTATGAATAATATATTTAAAGACTATTTTAAATATATTCTTATTTATATTGATGATGTTCTTATCTTTTCAAATTGAAGAATATTTAATCATTTAAAATATTTAAATGGTTAATCTAAAAATGGTTTAGTTATTTCAGCCCAAAATTAAATTATTCAAAATAAGTTTTTAGTCATATATTTCAATGCTTATTATTCCAATTAATGAAGTATTGAATTTGTAGATCCGATATATTGATAAAACTACATGATTAGAGCTCCTATTTATCATAATTACACAAGATGGCCGCTGACGCATCAAAAGACTCCACCACCATGGATATTAATAGCAAAATTAAAGAAAAGAACCTTGTCTTAACTTATCGATCATTTAAAATTGTTGAATATTTCATCGCTGTTTGATTTCTAAATTCTAAAGATTAGCTTTGTTTGATGGAATCACAAAAGTATTAAATGTCAAAAGCATTCAGATGATTATTAAATCAACATTCTATCACCAAATACATAATTGAAAGATGAATTTAAACAAATTTTGCATCATGGCAAGTTCAACTATTCAGATTTGACTTTGATATCAAATTAAAGGTAATGAAAATTTCATCACCTGAATTCTTGGGGATGTGGATCACCCATATGAAAAGATGCCTCCCAACCGGTGGTAACTCTTTTGAGGTGTCTAATGGTGATCTCTAAAAAGAGTTACCACCTGCAGAGGAAGCATCTTTCTTTTGATCCACTGATCGTCAAGAATTCACCAATTAGAAAATCGTGAAGAAATTTTCATTACATTTGATGAATTTGACATCAAATACTCTGAGTTATTTACGCAAAAATTTGTTTAAACTAAATTTTTATATGTTGCTCAATTATGTATTTGAGAAAATAATATGAAAAAAATTTAATAAATCATTAAATTTAGAGATGCTTTGACGAAAAAAGCATTTCTCTTTAATAAATCTCATGAAAAGATATCATTCAAAATAAAGTTAACTAATTCTTCTTTAAATTTTTTTTATTGTTTCTAATACCACCGTACTGATGAATCGCCGCCAACAATTTTAAAACATCGATCGGTAAGAAAAGATTTTAACTTTCTTTAATTTTACGATAAAATTTAATATCGATAAAAATGATTCTTTTCAATCTATCAAAAGCGCCACATTTGGCCGTTCATAAAATCATACAGTTGAAAGAAGATCTTATCCGTAATACAAGAAATTATGCAAATTCAATACTTTATTAATTGAAATAATAAAAGCATTGAAATTATATGACCCAAAACCTTACTTCAAATAAGTTAATTTGGGCAAATAACTAAACCATTTTTCGGATTAACCATTTAAATATTTTAAACATTAAAATATTCTTCAATAGATTTAAAGAAAGAACATCATAAATATAAAGAATATATTTAAAAATTTAAATATATTATTCATAATACAATTATTGAAAGATTTTAATAATGACATTACATTCCATTAACTTCCATCAAGTATTCGCATACAATAAAAAAATAAGACTTACAATCCCTAATGGCAGGTAGGAATATTTAAAATAAATTTTTTTAAAAAAAACTTTTTTTATGTTTAGTTTATAGCTGAAATCACTATTCTGTTCTTTTTGTTTATGTGCCAACTTATAATATATATTATATTGCTTCAGGATTTACTTTATTGTACATTAATTAGTAAGAGATTTTTCTGATAATAAAGCATGCATTTGGTTTCATGTGTTTTGTACGCTTTGATTCTTCATTATACAGTCTTTTTGTGGGAATTTAATGTGCTTTCTTTTGGTTTTAGAAAATATTGAGAGTTTAGATTTTATATTAATTTTTTTGAATTATTGTGATAATTATGATATATTTTAGGCATTTGTCCCAAAATGTAACAATTATGAGTGTGATAGAATTAATTTTTAAAGAATTATTTTTAAGTTGAAGTAAAAATTAGGTGTGTAGATGAGTCAAGTTAAATTGTACTATGATTTGAATTCTGGTTAAGCTCGATGAGTTAATAAGTCAATTTTAAATTGATTTTGATTTGATCTATTAGTTTGTGAGCAAGTTTGATTATAAAATATTTTAAAATTATCTCATTTTATCATATTAAATAAATTTTTTATCATTTTTTATACTTTTTTTAAACAATTTATTAATTTTATTATGATAATTATTTGATTAAGAATTTTTTTATATTAAATGAGATGGCTCTTAAGTTCTCGTAAAATAAAGTCTTAATTTCAAGCTCTAGTTGAGAGCACTTAGAGCTCTCTAAGGCCCAGCCTATTTACACCTTTATAATATTATATGGAGTAGATTAATTAAATATATTTTTGAAAAAGAGATCTATTCTAATATCAATTAAATTTTATCTTTTTGAATTTAATTGAACAATTTAAAATATAATATTTAAATGAAAAATAAAAAATTAAATAATATATCATTATTAGGGAATTAAGTTTCAAGCATGACATCAACCCCTTTTGTGCTAATTAACTGGGCTATAGTCATACCCTAATGACTATTTTTCATTGATGATTAATTCAAGATCAAAAATTTTAAAATTAGATTGAATTAATTTAATGGTGAACTTATCCTCAAACTAAATTGGTCTAGGGCAAAAAATATATTTGAATAGAATCAATCAAAATAACTGAACTGATGAATTAGATTAAGTTTTTTTTAAAAAAAAGCTAGTAATCAAATTTAAAATGGCCACTTATTCTAACATTAATAATTTTTTTTTCTTTTGTAAATTTCGTTGAATGGCTAAATATTAAAATATTCAAGAGTGAAAAATCTAAAATTAAAATATTAAATTAATAAATTATCATTTAGATTATATTAAAATAATATTCAATATTAATTATACCATAGAATTCCAACGATCAAAATTTAAACGTATCTTATTTTAAAATTTAAAATCTCATTCTAAACTAACAATAGGATATTTTCCCCTCAATTTGTCCTATTCACATATCTCCAGAGAGAGAGACAGAGAGAGACAATTAATATAATAATAAATTTCACAAAATTCAGTGTATTGAATTATTGAAAAGAACAATAAAATAGTAAATATCTTCAAATTTTAAATCTCCCTTTCATTAATAAGTACTCTAAGAAGGAAGTTAAGAAAAGTAAACGCATGAATAAGTTCACCAAATAGCTTATTAGCCGCACTCGGTGAACGAATAAGGGACACTTGAATCAATACTGATTTAACTCATCAAACTCATAATCAATACTGATTTAACTCATCAAACTCATGAATCAATACTGATTTAACTCATCAAACTCATGAATCAATACTGATTTAACTCATCAAACTCATGAACCACCACATTTAAATAATTAATATTAATTCAAAATTTTAGGCACAAGAGTTATTAAAAATATTTAAAGCCTCACCTTCATATCTCAACTAATTTATTAATTCATTTTTTTTTCATTTTTAGTACTATAATTGTTTTAATAATTAGAACTACATCTTTTATGTTTCATTTATTCATAATAAATGAGGACGCTCGAAGCCAAAAGTACACCTTTGGCGCTAAGTAATCTTTAGAGTATGACATCTGATTATACTCTGAGAGATATAGGCGATCCTTATTTACCAATCTTGTGTTTATGACAATCTCGGTTGTATATGGGCTTAGATATGCTTAGTACATTATAAAGGTAAATTGAGGAGCAATCGATTAATTTCATTTCTCCCCTCAAACGCACTATACGCTTCAGACGTTTGAGGTGTTAATTCAACTAGTAGATTGATAGGCACAACAACACTGACTATTTGATGATTAATAGATGGAACAAGCGCTAGCACTATTGTCACATTGCTTTATATCATTATGTTCACCTGCGTTATCATCTTATTCATTTTAACATATTTAGTTGGGAGATCTATTTATCATTTGCTTTCATTTGCCATTGCATCTACTTTTGTACTTCAGCTAATTTAGCAATGTTGACAAATAGTATGTTATTTTATTCTCATTGTTACTCTTCTTGCTAATCATCTTAGCAGGAACTTGAAGCCTCTCCTTCTATTTGACTTTGTATCACCTCTTCAATATGAATAGAGGTGAACCTCATGCCAGAGTTAGTATTATATATGGGATGGCTCTTCGACGTATTGTACCATATATACAATCTCAACATTTAATTCACATTTATCAAGTTGCTAGACTTGTTTTTGAGTTAATGGCAATTGTACCATATCTAGCCAATGCGTGTTTGGAATAGACTTAAAATACCAAATAAACTAATAAAGAAAAAAGGTTCAACACAACAAACTAATGAAAAAAAAAAAAAAAAGATTGAACACAAGAAGAAGTACCAAAGAGGTAAACTGACATATAACAATGTTAAAGTATGAATGGAAACACCATTGGCTTTCATATTTTTATAATTAAAATATATAAGCATGCAACAATTATTAATTAGTTAGTAAGATAGCCAAGATGAAATGAGTAAAATATAGATCAAGTTATGTTAAACACTATAGATGAATAAGCCTAAGAAAGCAATAAAGAGATGATAATTGATAAGATAATAGTGATCTAAGCTGTAATGCATTTAAAACAATGGGAGGTGGAGCGAAAATATCGAAAGTATACCTCCACGATCAATTCTTCGTCATTTTAGTTTCATATCATCGTTTGAATCTCTTCACCGAGCGTTGTAATCTTGCACAATCAAGAAGTGCTACAAGTGGAAAGTATAAGTTACAACAAAGAATATTAAACTTAAAAAAAATAAAAATTTATTCAAATATCACCATAACATAATAATACATAGACATACCACTACTTATAAATGAGAGCAAGAAATAACCCAAAGCGTGAAGAAAAAGTGGTTTCTAATGGGTTTTGGTGAGCTTTCCAAGTTTTCAAGTAGTTTTGAAGAGAGGGCAATAAAATTAAATAAATGATTTTTTTTTTTTTTTTGCTTTTAAATCAGATAGAGTATGAGATCAAAAGGGGTTGACAAGTCACCAGCCTCGGCTAGCTCATGATAATATTCAAACAATCAAATAAGCATAAAAACACACCACAATGCCTAACACAAGAACACATCAACATAAAACACAAATTACAACAACTCAAAAGGCCCAACAACACAAGGATTTATTAAAATAAAAAAATAAAAACACAACTAGAGATAGTCACTAAACTAACTCTGAAGTGTGTCAATTCTCACAAAAGTATGCATCGAAATGTTAATATACCCAAACAATTATGTCCTGTACTTCAATTAAAGAGGGCCATATCAAACAAGTGGCCTTGATATGGCCCTTGAAAAGAAAAACAAACTTCATTGAAAAATCAATAGGGGAGAGAAGAAGAAGAAGAAGTATGATAAGAAGGTATCTTCAAAAGATAGCACTCAACTATCCTCTTTGAGATTCAGTTTTTACTGTGGTTATTGCAAAATAATGATCTCAATAAACAAAAAACATTAAAAATTCATCCAAATAAATTCCATAAGGAAGAAGTAAAGGGGGGAAGTTTGCTATTGATATTGACTTGACCATTGATCACTCATTTTGACTAAACTATTTCTTTAATAGTAATGGTCAAACATAATGAGGGGCCAACAAGTAATGTTGATGTGAACAAGGAATTGTTTACCTCATGTAAAATGGCTGAAGAAAAGTTTAAATAAAACCTACACTTACACTCAAGAAATTGAAATCATTTTGATTATGACTCCAAAAAAAAAATCCTTCAAGCCAATTTAAAATTAAGTCACTTTAAGAATAGACTTTAAAATAAATGAAATAAGGACCTTCATATATACATATCTAACACCAAAACATTACAATTTACAATTTATGTTTCTCCTTACATTAAACCCAGTGTGAAACCTTACAAACCCTCACTTGCCAGTTTGCTTATTGTGGCCGCCTCCTTCTTCTGCATGCTCCTCCTTCAGAGCTCCCACCATTGTGTGAGGTCTCCCCATCAAATTCCAAGGAAGTATGTTTCCTCTGCAAATTCCTTGTTTGTCTTCTCCAAGCAATTTGACGTGTTTTTAAAAATTTTCCACAATTTTTTTTAAAGTGGACTTAAGACCTTTTGGTTTCAAGCGATTAGGAGCATGTCAAGTAAAAGCCCCAAATCTTAACATCATGTAACATTTAACCTCTTGTTTTGGAATTTACTGGAGAATTAAGGGGGACTTCCTATATACATAATGCAAAAAAAATTTCAAAATTTGATTTAAAATCTGGTTATTGGCAAATCCAAATTAAAAAGTTGGATTGCTATAAAACTGCTTTTACTGTTCCATTCGGACATTATGAATAAAATGTAATGTCATTCGGACTAAAAAATGCTCCGTCTGAATTTCAACATATTATGAATACTATATTTAAAGACTATTTTAAATATATTCTTATTTATATTGATGATGTTCTTATCTTTTCAAATACTATTGAAGAACATTTTAATCCATTTTAATACTTTATTTAGAGGCTGTAATTTATTACAAATCTCCCTCTTTCTTTTTTCAGTGATCCCATTACATAGAATGCTGACTCCATGGGGAGTAAGATTGTCGAATTAATTCTGATAAATCTATTTGTTGCAAATCCCAGGGTAGATTATTACAAAAATATTATTAATATATCTGGTCTTTATACGATCACTCATAAGCAAAAAGATCAATTAATTAAACTTTTAGCACAAGTTGAAGATGATTCAACTCGTGATAAAATTATAAATCTTCTTAATGATAAGAGAAAGATAAACTGGAAAAAAATTGATTTAAAGCCTCCTATATACTTCATGAAGTATTTGTGAGGCTGAAGCTGTTCATCTTCTTCTTCAGTTACTTTGACAGACTTAAAATCTGAATTAAAGCAACTGAAAATAGAAGTTCAGCAAATAAAAGCTAAGCAAGAATTGATGAATGGACGTCTTATAGATCTTGAATTAAATCAGAAGATGCCCAATTCATTTGAAAATATAGAAGCCGATTCTACTCAAAAACCAAGTTTCTTACAAAATATTCAAAAGATAATATACCAGAAATGGTATATTTTCATTAAATGAATTATAAATAAATAATTTATTTTACCAAATTTAACTGCTCTAGTAGTTAGCGGAGCAGATTTAAATTGCATTCAAGAAAGAATTATTCCTTCTAAATATTTTGAAAAAATTAGCCAGCGGTTAAAGGCAGTCGATGGTGAGTCTTTACAGATTAAGTATAAATTATCATCCGTGACCATGTGTCAAGATGATGTTTGTATTCAAATACCTTTTATTTTAGTCAAAAATTTGACACAACATATTATTTTGGGAACTCCTTTTCTTCTCAAAATAATACCTATCGATGATGATCTGATTGATTTTCTTTGGAATAAAGAAATCACATTTATTTCACCAATCTTAAAGAAATTATCATAAATGAAATGAATAGACTTAATAATAAGTCTATGCATATCAATTATTTGAAAGAAGAAATTAGTGATTTAACTCTTAAACAAAAAATTTCTTCTCCCGAGATATAGGAGAAATTTAATCATTCTCTCCAAGATTTCCAGAAAGAAGTTTGTGGGGACAACCCAATTGCTTTCTAGGAAAGAAAGGTTCATTTAGTGGAACTCCCGTATATTGATAATTTTAATGAAAGGGACATCCCCACTAAAGCTCGTCATTGTCAAATAAACGAACATTATCTTACTCTATGTAAAATTGAAATTGTCGATTTATTAAAGAAGGAATAATTGACAATCTTACATGGAGGCATCGCATTATGTAATAGGATCGGTAAGAGGACTTGTAATAAATTACAAGCCTCTAAATAAAGTATTAAAATAGATTAGATATTCTATTCCTAATAAAAGAAATTTATTAAATCGTTTCCATAATGCAAAAATATTTTTAAATTTTGATTTAAAATCTGGTTATTGACAGATCCAAATTAAAAATACGGATCATATACGCTTTTTTCGTTCATTACATTACGAATGGATTGTAATAATGCCAGGACTAAAATACGATCAATTTCAACATATTATGAATAATATATTTAAAGATTATTTTAAATATATTCTTGTTTATATTGATGATGTTCTTATCTTTTAAAATACTATTAAAGATTATTTTAATCATTTAAAAATATTTAAATGGTTAATCCTGAAAAATAGTTTAGTTATTTTTGAGCCCAAAATTAAATTATTTCAAACTAAAGTAAGATTTTTGGGTCATATAATTTCCAATGCTTCTATTATTCCAATTAATAGAAGTATTGAATTTGCAGACAAATTTTCTGATATTATTTTGGATAAAACCGATTCTGAGAGGTTCTTAGGAGCCCTCAACTATGTATTTTTTATCAACACAAGATCGCTTTTTGTGATTGAAAGACTCCATCACTATGGTAATTATATTCATACCATGGCGGTAAAAAATTAAAGAAAGGGTTAAGAATCTTCCTCTTAACTGATCAATTTCAAAATTGAAAGCCTCGATCAAGGCTATGGTGGTTTTCTGAAATAACGAAAAAATTCTAAAGAAGAATTAGTTCACTTTGTTTCGGGATGATGGAATCCCACTCAGCAAAAGTACTCTATTATTAAAAGGGAAATGCTTTCAGTCGTCAAAAGCATCTCTAAATTTCAAGATGATTTATTAAATCAATATTTTCTTCTTTATTGATCGCCTCTCAAATACATGATAATTGAGATGTAAAAAATTATTTCTAAACAAATTTTTGCATCATGGCAAGCTCAGTTGTCCGTATTTGACTTTGATATCAAATTCATCAAAGGTAATGAAAATTCTCTTCTTGATTTTCTTACCCGTGAATTCTTACAGGGACGATCAGGGATTGATCACCCCACATGAAAAGATGCCTCCTCCTAACCGAAATGGTAACTCTTTTCGGAGAGGTCGCACCGGTGACTGCTAATGGAAAAGATCCCCAACTCAACGGGCAGATGATCGACATTAAAACATACCTATATGGTACATCGCCTCTTCAACTACGGTTGAAAAGGGTGAGATCTCTAAAGCTGCAACACCATCCCTAAAAGTTATCATTGCACAAGAACCTGTTTATTTCTCTAAAGAAATAAAATAGAATATTATTGAAATTATTCTCTCTGATTATTCAATAAATAATCCGTGGGCCTTATTTGAAAAATATTTGCGAAACAATCTTTTCCCATTTAAATCTAATCTCTCAAGAGAGAATTATGAAAAAAATCTTAACACAATTCAAGTGTGTTGAGATTAATCATGTTCGTCATCAACCGAACCATACAATTTTGTATAACAAATGCGTTATACAAAAGATCTTTCATCAAAGTGAATGGGGTCTAACTCCATTCCAAGAGAAAATGTATATTTTATCCTCCACTAATTTACAAGCATAAAATTGGCATAAATTATTGCGTGTAAAGCTATAATGAAGCCTTCCTTCTCAATGAAAAGTATATTCAATGTTCATGGATGTTCATAATGAACAAAGATATTATCAACAAAGATCTTCCAACATGGTTCTTCAGATGGTGGAACTATTTGGAGCAGAATTAAATATTCTTCCGGATCCAATCAAAGAAGTTTTCAATGAGAAGCTACCCCAAAAATAAGGGCTATTAATCCCAGAAAAATGATTCAAAAGTAAAATCTTGCTCATTTCTTCACAGACTGCCAAATCCCGTGGATTTGGAGCTGGAATGTTATTCTTGAGAAGGATCCATTTAATCAGTTGGTTCTTCGAAGACAATTTTTATTAAAATGGTGGAATTCAATCAGCGTTGAGGGTAAGATCAAACAAATTAAATCTATTATTAAAGCTTATTCTGAATTAATAATCCCTCAAAAAACTACGGATTTTGAGCTATCAGTTGATGAGGTGCTCCAAAGCATCAAATGACGTTACCCTCATGAGAATGAGATCCAATATAAGGAACATCTCAAGAAGATTTACGAGAATCAACTCGCCAAAGTGTTTAATCTCTATCTACATCTCATAGCGACTCTTCTAACTGTAATGGGAATCCACTGGAGAAAATTAATGGATTCCAGCTTCATATAACTAAATTATTGCTTTCACTTTGCTTTTACAGCACAAAAGGAATGTATTATTATCTCCACCAGACCCGCTTTACTTTACAGCTCAAAAGCGGATGACATTATCTCCACCAATAGGGAATCTACTTTACAACTCATAAAGTAATCCCATCAGACGAAATAATGCAACTTTCTACCTGGAAAGTTGTTACATTATTGTACCCTCTATGACAGAAATAATTCTGTCTAATAATTGTACATTTGCTTAATGTCTAAGCAAAGTTTTCTCTTCTGCCTCCACTTCTATATAAGGAGGCTCTTTGTATTCTTGTGCTTAGTTTTTTTCATCTCTTCCTCTCGCTCTCTGTTCTTCCTCCTGTGCTTCTCGCAATTAATATAAGTTTTAGTTGTTTAATAATAATTAAGTTTTATATATCCTGGTATTAGCTAGTATCAAAATGGATTAGATATCCTATTCCTAATAAAAGGGATTTATTAAATCATTTGCATAATGCAAAAATATTTTCAAAATTTGATTTAAAATCTTTGTTATTGGCAGACCCAAATTTAAATTTTAGATTGCTATAAAACTATTTTATGCTCTCTATTATATGAATGGAATGTCATTCTGACTAAAATACTGAATTTCAACATATTATGAATAATATATTTAAAGACTATTATAAATATATTCTTATTTATATTAATGATGTTCTTATCTTTTCAAATACTATTGAAGAACATTTTAATCATTTAAAAATATTTAAATGGTTAATCCTGAAAAATGGTTTAGTTATTTCTAAGCCCAAAATTAAATTATTTCAAACTGAAGTAAGGTTTTTGGGTCATTTAATTTTCAATGCTTCTATTATTCCAATTAATAAAAGTATTGAATTTGTAGACAAATTTCCTGATATTATTCTGGATAAAACCAAGAGATTCTTAGAGCTCAACTATGTACCGATTTTATCACAATCCGCATGAGATCGCCTCGCTTTGACAAATTGAAAGACTCCACCACCATGGTCCGATATTCATATGACGGTAAATTAAAGAAAGGGTTAAGAATCTTCCTTGTCTTAACCCATCGATCCCATAGCTTTGTTGAAACCGACGCCTGATCAAGTCAATGGTCTTCAAACAACGAAAAAATTCTAAAGAAGAATTAGTTCACTTTTGGATGATGGAATCCCACTCAGCAAAAGTACTCTATTATTAAAAGGGAAATGCTTCAGTCATCAAAAGCTTCTCTAAATTTCAAGATAATTTATTAAATCAATATTTTCTTCTTAGATTGATGTTCCTACCAAATATATAATTGAGATGTAAAAAATTTAGTTTATAAATAAATTTTGCATCATGGCAAGCTCAATTGTCAGATTTGACTTTGATCGAACAATTCATCAAAGGTAATGAAAATTCCTTCCCGATTTTCTAACCCGGAATTCTTACAGAACCGATCGTGGGGTGGATCACCCCACATGGAAAGATGCCTCCTAACCGAGGTGGTAACTCTTTCGGGGAGGTCACCAAGGTGCTTAATGGAAAGATCACCAACTCTGGCATGATCGACCTTAAAACATACCTATATATCGTCTTCAACTACTTTTGAAAAGGGTGAGATTTCTAAAGCCGCAATACCATCCCTAAAAGATATCGCTTAAGAACTGTTATTTCTCTAAAGAAATAAAATAGAATATTATTAAAATTAATCTCGATTATTCAATAAATAATCCATGGACCTTATTTGAAAGATATTTAAAACAATTTTTCCATTTGAATCTAATCTCCAATGAGAATTATGAAAAATCACAATTAAAGTGTTGAGATTAATCATGCTGATCGCACGAATCATACAATTTTGTATAAAGAAATGCTATACAAAAGATCTTTCATCAAATTGAATGGGGTCTAACTCCATTCCAAGAGAAAATATATTTTATCCGCAATAATTTACGATAAAATTGGCATAAATTATTAGTATGTGCAAGCTATGAAGGCCTTCTTCCTTCTCAACAAAAAGCGAAGACATTCATGGATGTTCATAATGTACAAAGATATTATCAACTAAGATCTTCCAGCATGGTTCTTCAGATGGTGGAACTATTTTGGAGTAGAATTAAATATTCTCCGGATCCAATCAAAGAGGTTTTCAATGAATGGATGAAAGCTGCCCCTAAAATGAGGGCTATTAATCCCAAAAAAATGATTCAAGGGTAAAATCTTGCTCATTTCCTCACGGACTATCAAATCTCATGGATTTGGAGCTGGAACATTATTCTTGGGAAGGATCCATTTAATCAGCTGGTCACATTTAGATATATGCAAGACTTCAAGTATATTCATATTGAAATGATACAGATAGCATTTAAGCCTTTAACTCTCAAAGGATTAAATGCTATATTATAAGAGATATGCCTTCATTAGCACAATCTCTTATGAGTGTTGTAGTATGCCATGGGTTTACTTCAACACCTTTCCCAATTTAAGTTTATCTCTTTCTCGATATAAATCCTTTTGAAGCTTTAAAATTACATTTACGACTTTATGGTTATGATTTTCTCCCGTGTTCAAACTATTGCCCTAATTTTCAATCCATTTTTAATTTTAAATACTTTAAATCCTAGAGTTCAAAAGTCACCAACCAAATAACGAACTACCATCAAAACAAATCGCATCTCATATTGCTACTAATAGGGTGATTAAATGAAATGAGGTAGTATTTCCAGAATCATAGACCATACCATCTGTGATCACACTTAGACCAACCATCAATCAAGGCATTGATAAGATAATTCAAACGGCTGATGGCAATGTTGAAGTCAAATTCAACCCTCGTTGATCTATTACACTTCCTAGGGTTTCAATTCCTTCTGAAACCTCTGTAAAGTCTAGATCTGATGGTTCCCAAACTCTAACCATCTATACTTTAAAATAAAATCATATTTATCATCCGAGAGAAAATCAATCTCTCCATCTAAAATGAACTTAGTCTTAATGAGCTACAAAAGGCAAGACTAGAAGTTAAATACTTCCAACCAAATTATGATAACTTTTGTACTTGATATAGAAGTTTTACTTTTGAAAACCAACGTCTTGAAATAAATGATTTATATTTCGAGAAAATGAGGGAAAGAAATAATGCTAAAGCAACTATTCCTTTCGTGGGCGCTTACTATGCTCCTCAAAGCTCAATTGCTACTTTGTCTACCAAAAAATGGCAAACTGAGCAAGGGAAAATTATTGAAGCATCTTATCCTCCATTTGTTGCAAAAATGATGGATGATAAACCGCTACAATTAGCGGCCTTCAGAAAAATAAGTTCTGATCCACAAATTCTAAAGGAATTTATTACTATAATTAAACAACTTAATTATAAGTAATATACTTCAAATAATCACTGATCATCTTTTTAGCCTAGAGTCTAAAATCAATCAGATGCTTAAACAAAAGGTTTCTAGCCCTGAAACTAGCAAAGCTTCAGAGAAAGCTTCTACTAGTATAAACCCATTTGTGAAACCTTTTATCCAACCACCTCCTAAACTGGCTCTTAAGTTAGACCCTCTTCTGAAGACATTCAGAATTTGATTCTAAATTTAAGTGAAAAGTATGTGAGTTTGAGGATATCCAATCGGATGAAGATTCAAATAAATCCTCAACCAAATCATCTGATCATTAATCAACAGTAATGTTGAAAAGTTCAAAACCTTTTTCAAGAATTACAAGATTCTCATCCTTTTGATATCCAAAACTTTCTTATCCCAAGAAAAATTTGAAAAAATATTATTATAAAAAACCAACACCTCCTGATTTATTATTTGAGGAAGATACTCATTTCATAGAAAATTCCTATGATGGAGATTCTTGGTATGAATGGAATATTGATGGATTTTCTAAACATCAAATCATTCATAACCTTCATCATATGCTTATGTTCGCTACTGCTGTTCAATCTAAACATCAAGCAATAGCAAAACCTCTGGAACTCTAAAAGGGTGGTGGGATAATTTTCTCACTGTTTCTCAAAGGGAAGATCTCATTAGCGAAATTGACTTAAGTACTAAGGATCTTCCAAAAGAAGAAAAAACCTAATGAAAATTCTCCTATAATCTTCTTCAAATAATTATAGATCATTTTGTTAGATCCATTGGAGATCAAGGAGAAAAAACTCGCCCTTACTCCAAAAATTAAGATGTCCATTTTTCGATGGTATAAGGATAATTTCCTGACACGCATTATGACGCTCTATGATGCCAATAGACTTCATTGGAAACAAAAATTCATTGAAGGCCTTCCCAACCTTTTTATTGAAAAGGTCAAAGCTACTCTCCGTCTTTATGATGGAATAATTCCATATGAAACTCTTACATATCAAAATCTTATTTTCTCCTGTATCAAAATAGGATTAGTTATTTGCTCTGATACCAGCTATTACCAGGATATATAAAACTTAATTATTATTAAACAACTAAAACTTACACGATAGCCAATTGCAAAAGCACACAGGAGGAAGAACAAGAGAGAGCAGAGGAGAGGAGAAGAGAGGAAAGAAAACTAAGCACTGAATACAAAGACAGAGCCTCCTTATATAGAAGTGGAGGCAGAAGAGAAAACTTTGCTTAGACATTAAGCAAAGGTACAATTATTAAACAAAATTATTTCTGTCATAGAGGATACAATAATGTAACTTTTCAGGTGGAAAGTTACATTAGTTCGTCTGATGGGATTACTTTATGAGTTGTAAAGTAGATTCCCTGTTGGTGGAGATAATGTCATCCGCTTTGAGTGTAAGTAAAGCGGTGCGGAGATAATAATGCATTCCTTTTGCGCTGTAAAGGCAAAGTGGAAGTAATAATTTAGCTATATGAAGCTGAAATCCATTAATTTTCTCTAGTAGATTCCACGTCGACACCGTCCGAAGAGTCGCCACTATCGCAGATGTAGATAGGGTGATTAAACACTTTGGCGAGTTGATTCTCGTAAATTCTTGAGAAGTTCCTTATGTTAGATCTCATTCTCATGAGGGTAACGTCTTTTGATGCATTGGAGCACCTCATCAACCGATAACTCAAAATCTGTAGTTTTTTTAGGGATTGTTAATTCAAAATAAGCTTTAATAATAGCTTTAATTTGTTTGAGCTTATCCTCAATGTTGATTGAATTCCACTATTTTAATAAAAATTATCTTTAAAGGACCAGCTGATTAAATGGATCCTTCCCAAGAATAACGTTCCAGCTCCAAATCCATGGAATATGGCAGTCCATGAAGAAATGAGCAAGATTTTGCCCTTGAATTATTTTTTTGGGATTAATAGCCCTCATTTTAAGGGCAGCTTCCATCCATTCATTGAACTGATTGATCGAAGAATATTTAATTCGCTCCAAAATAGTTTCACCATTTGAAGAACCATGCTGGAAGATCTTTATTGATAATATATTTGTTCATTATGAACATCCATGAATGCCTTTGTTTTTCATTGAGAAGAAAGAATGCATTCATCATAGCTTCCACATAGCACCAATAATTTACGACAATTTTGTACTGTAAATTAGTGGAGGATAAAAATATATTTTTCTCTTGGAATGGAGTTAGACCTCATTCACTTTGATGAAAGATCTTTTGTATGATGTATTTGTTATACAAAATTGTATCGTTCGTCTGATCACGAACATGATTAATCTCAACACACTTTAATTGTGCTAAGATTTTTCATAATTCTCTCGAGATTAGATTCAAATGGAAAGGATTATTTCCCAAATATCTTTCAAATAAGGCCCAATTATATTTATTGAATAATCGAGGGATTAAATTAATAATATTCTGCTTTTTATTTCTATGAGAAACAAAGTTCTTGCAATGACATCTTTTAGGGATGGTGTTGCAGCTTTAGAGATCTCACCCTTTTCAACCATAGTTGAAGAGGACGATGTACCATATAGGTATGTTTTAAGGTCGATCATGCCAACCGTTGAGTTGACCGGATCTTTTCCATTAGCACGGCCTACGGCCGCGACCTCCCCGAAAAGAGTTACCACCTCGGTTAGGAGGAGGCATCTTTCCATGTGGGGTGATCCACCCCTGATCGTCCCTACAAGAATTCACGAGTTAGAAAATCGAAGGGAATTTTCATTACCTTTGATGAATTCGATATCAAAGTCAACACGGACGAAGCTTATGCAAAAAATTTGTTTAAAAACTAAATTTTTTATATCTTGCTCAATTATGTATTTGACTTAGTAACAGTCAATATGAAGAAGAAAATGTTGATTTAATAAAACATCCTGAAATTTAGAGATGCTTTTGACGACTGAAAGTATTTCCCTTTTAATAATAGAGTACTTTTACTGAGTGGAATTTCATCATCCAATCAAAGAACTAATATTCTAGAATTTTTCGTTGTTTCGAATACCACCGTAGCCTTTGATCGATGCCGGTTCAACAATTTTGAAACTATCAGGATCAATAAGGTTAAGACAAGGAGATTCTTAACCATTTCTTTAATTTTACGCACTATCATGGTATGAATATCGGGAGTCTTTTCAATCAAAAAGCGCAGTCGATCTTATGGAGATAAAAATCGCCTACATAGTAGGGCTCCTAAGAATTTCTCAGAATCGATTTTTATCCAAAATAATATCAGGAAATTTGTCTGCAAATTCAATACTTCTATTAATTGAAATAATAGAAGCATTGAAAATTATATGACCCAAAAATATTACTTCATTTTGAAATAATTTAATTTTAGGCTAAGAAATAACTAAACCATTTTCGAGGATTAACCATTTAAATATTTTTAAATGATTAAAATATTCTTCAATAGTATTTGAAAAGATAAAAACATTATCGATATAAATAAGAATATATTTAAAATAGTCTTTAAATATATTATTCATAATATGTTGAAATTCGGATGGAGTATTTTTTAGTCCGAATGGCATTACATTCTACTCGTAACTTCCATTCGAAGAGTATTCCAGACAGTCAACAAAAATAGGACTTACAACTCCTAATGGCATTAAATGGCACGTAGGAATATTTAAAATAAAATTTTAAAAAAAAAACTTTTTTTATGTTTGGTTTATAGCTGAAATCACTATTCTCTTCTTTTTGTTTATGTGCCAACTTATAATCTATATTATATTGCTTCAGGATTTACTTTATTGTACATTAATTAGTAAGAGATTTTTCTGATAATAAAGCATGCATTTGGTTTCATGTGTTTTGTACGCTTTGATTCTTCATTATACATCCTTTTTGTGGTAATTTAATGTGCTTTCTTTTGGTTTTAGAAAATATTGAGAGTTTAGATTTTATTTTAATTTTTTGAATTATTGTGGTAATTATGATATATTTTAGGCATTTGTCTCAAAATGTAACAATTATGAGTGTGATAGAATTAATTTTTAAAGAATCATTTTTAAGTTGAAGTAAAAATTAGGAGTGTAGATGAGTCAAGTTAAATTGTACTATGATTTGAATTTAGGTTAAGCTTGATGAGTTAACAAGTCAATTTTAAATTTATTTTGACTTGATCTATTAGTTTGTGAGCAAATTTGATTATAAAATATTTTAAAATTATCTCATTTTATCATATTAAATAATTTTTTTATTATTTTCTATACTTTTTTTAAAAAATTTATTAATTTTATTATGATAATTATTTGATTAAGATTTTTTTTTATATTAAATGAGATGGCTCTTAAGTTGACTCGTAAAATAAAGTCTTAACTTCAAGCTCTAGTTGAGAGCACTTAGAGCACGGCCCAACCTATTTACATCCTTATAATATTATATGGAGTAGATTAATTAAATATATTTTTGAAAAAGAGATCTATTCTAATATCAATTAAATTTTATCTTTTTGAATTTAATTGAACATTTTAAAATATATTTGAATAGAATCAATCAAAATAATTGAACTGATGAATTAGATTAATTGTTTTTGAATAGAATCAATCAAAATAATTGAACTGATGAATTAGATTAATTTTTTTTTTAAAAAAAAGCTAGTAATCAAATTTAAAATGGCCACTTATTCTAACATTAATCATTTTTTTTTCTTTTGTAAATTTCGTTAAATGGCTAAATATTAAAATATTCAAGAGTGAAAAATCTAAAATTAAAATATTAAATTAATAAATTATCATTTAGATTATATTAAAATAATATTCAATATTAATTATACCATAGAATTCCAACGATCAAAATTTAAACGTATCTTATTTTAAAATTTAAAATCTCATTCTAAACTAACAATAGGACATTTTCCCCTCAATTTGTCCTATTCACATAGAATCAAATATAGCATATCTCGAGAGAGAGAGACAGAGAGTTTTGTACTTTTGTTTGAGCCATTTAATCAATACTGATTTAACTCATCAAACTCATGAATCAATACTGATTTAACTCATCAAACTCATGAACCACCACATTTAAATAATTAATATTAATTCAAAATTTTAGGCACAAGAGTTATTAAAAATATTTAAAGCCTCACCTTCATATCTCAGCTAATTTATTAATTTTTTTTTCATTTTTAGTACTATAATTGTTATAATAATTAGAACTACATCTTTTATATTTCATTTATTCATAATAAATGAGGACGCACGAAGCCAAAAGTACACTTTTGACACTGAGTAATCTTTAGAGTATGACATCTGATTATACTCCAAGAGATATAAGCGATCCTTATTTACCGATCTTCGTGTTTATGATAATCTCCAGTTGTATAGCTGTCAGGGGCTTAGATATGCTTAGTATATTATAAAGGGTAAATTGATAAGTCAATCAATTAATTTTATTTCTCCCCTCAAACGCACTATACGCTTCAGAAGTTTGAGGTGTTAATTCAACTAGTGGATTGATAGGCACAACAACACTGACTATTTGATGATTAATAGATGGAACAATCGCTAGCACTATTGTCATATTGCTTTACATCATTATATTCATCTGCGTTATCATCTGCTTCATTTTAACATATTTAGTTGGGAGATCTATTTATCATTTGCTTTCATTTGTCATTGCATCTGCTTTTGTACTTCAGCTAGTTTAACAATGTTGACAAATAGTATGTTATTGCTATTGTCACTCTTCTTGCTAATCATCTGAGAAGGAACTTGAAGCCTCTCCTTCTATTTGACTTTGTATCACCTATTCAATATAAATAGAAGGTGCAACCTCATGCCTCTTGAGTTCATTGTCGTATAGGCTCTTCTAATGTATTGTACCATATATACAATCTCAACATCTATATTGTCTTCTTCTTCTTCTTCTTCTTCTTGACTTTATTTTGGGCGTCTACATTTGATGGCTCGAATGTGAGACAAATAACTCTTTGATCGATTTCAAGCTCTCCTATGTGCCTCACCCTCTTCCAATGCTCATCGGCCCCTATAGATAAAGTGTAGCAATGCTCTAAAGTTCAGCCGAAAGGTTCTGAAAATAATTGAAAAATATCAAAATAAGTCAGAATACGTGAACTACTAATAGTAGTAGTGATAGCGACATATAATACAATTTTGATATTCCACCAATCGATTCAACGATGAGCATGCAACATATCCATTTATGCTACAAAAATTAGATCAAGTTATGTTAAACACTATAGATGAATAAGCCTAAGAAAGCAATAAAGAGATGATAAGATAATAGTGATCTAAGCTGTAATGCATCTAAAACAATGGGAGGTGGAGCGAAAATATCAAAAGTATACCTCCACGATCAATTCTTTGTCATTTTAGTTTCATATCATTGTTTGAATCTCTTCACCGAGCGTTGTAATCTTGCACAATCAAGAAGTCCTACAAGTGGAAAGTATAAGTTACAATAAAGAATATTAAACTTAAAAAAAATAAAAATTTATTCAAATATCACCATAACATAATAATACACAGGCAGACCACTACTTATAAATGAGAGCAAGAAATAACCCAAAACCTGAAGAAAAGTGGTTTCTAATGGGTTTTGGTGAGCTTTCCAAGTTTTCAAGTAGTTTTGAAGAGAAAACAATAAAATTAAATAAATGATTTTTTTTTTTTTTGCTTTTAAATCAGATAGAGTATGCGATCAAAAGGGGGTGATAAGTCACCAGCCTAGGCTAGCTCATGATAATATTCATACAATCAAGTCGATAAAAAAAGATAGCCCACAACACAATGCCTAACACAAGAACACATCAACATAAAAACACAAATTACAATGCAACTCAAAAGGCCCAACAACACAAGGATTTATTAAAATAAAAAAATAAAAACACAACTAGAGACAGTCACTAAACTAACTCTGAAGTGTGTCAATTCTCACAAAAGTATGCATCGAAATGTTAATATATCCAAACAATTATGTCCTGTACTCCAATTAAAGAGGGTCATATCAAACAAGTGGCCTTGATATGGCCCTTGAAAAGAAAAACAAACTTCATTGAAAAATCAATAGGGGAGAGAAGAAGAAGAAGTATGATAAGAAGGTATCTTCAAAAGATAGCACTCAACTATCCTCTTTGAGATTCAGTTTTTACTGTGGTTATTGCAAAATAATGATCTCAATAAACAAAAACATTAAAAATTTCATCTGAATAAATTCCATAAGGAAGAAGTAAAGGGGGGAAGTTTGCTATTGATATTGACTTGACCAACCATTAGAGACCGTCACTCATTTTGACTAAACTATTTCTTTAATAGTAATGGTCAAAAATAATGAGGGGCCAACAAGTAATGTTGATGTGAACAAGGAATTGTTTACCTCATGTAAGGCTGGCCTGAAGAAAAGTTTAAGTAAAACCTACTATACTTACACTCAAGAAATCGAAATCATTTTGATTATGACTCCACTAAAAAAAAATCCTTCAAGCCAATTTAAAATTAAGTCACTTTAAGAATAGACTTTAAAATTAATGAAAAAAGGACCTTTGTATATACATATCTAACACCAAAACATTACAATTTACAATTTATGTTTTTTCTTCTGTTAAACCCCAGTGTGAAACCTTACAAAACCCTCACTGCCCGCAGCGCTACCAGGCTGCTTATTGTCGCCGCTCCTCCTTCCTCGGGCATGCTCCTCTCCTTCTGAGCTCCCACCATTGTGTGAGGTCTCCCCATCAAATTCCAAGGAAGTATGCTTCCTCTGCAAATTCCTTATTTGTCTTCTCCAAGCAATTTGACGTGTTTTTTAAAATCTTCCACAATTTTTTTTTAAAGTGGACCTAAGACCTTTTGGTTTCAACCGATTCATTAGAGCATGTCAAGTAAAAGCCCCAAATCTTAACATCATGTAACATTTAACCTCTTGTTTTGGGATTCTTGGAGAATTAAGGGGACTTCCTATATATACATATTGTAATGTAATATATTACGATCCAACAAGTCCGTGAGCGTGAGAGCGGTAAGGTAATATTGTTTTTGGGTGTTCCGACTCGAAAGCACTTTGCCTAAGAACCGACCGAGCATTCAACAAGCTACTCATGACTCGGCTCTATTAGAGCTCGTTCATGATCATTTGATTAACTAAGCGAACGAGTTTGAACACTTTTGTAAATACTCAATTGCTAAATGAACAAACTTGAACAACGTGTTGTTCAGTTTATTTATGTTCATAAAGATTCAAAAGCTCAAACTAAGAAGCTTGATTACAGGTCGATTAAAACTTGTTCGTAAACATAAGCTTAATAAACTTTAATTACAGCTTGTATATATTTCTCACAAGCTACTCACAAACAAGCTCGATTAAGACTCACTTAAAGCTTAAATAAAACTCGTTTATTTCATTAAACGAGCTGCTTGTTAACATGCTCGATAAGCCCAATCTAAACTGATCTCGCGAACAAACTTTGGCCGAGCTTGAATAAGGTTTTTTTAATATGAGCTCAAGCTTGAACACCATCCTAAAAACTCAGATCGAACTCGAGCTCGATAATGATAAACGAGCATGAACTCAAACAAGCACATACTCAGCTCGGCTGGTTCGTTTGAAGCCCTAACTTTTCCCTTTGCAATAAATAAATTTTCATTTGTTCCAAAATAGTTCGAGTAAAGATATGTGATGTGGTTGAATTGTTATTCATACTACAGTTTTGTTTCTTTACTTAATACTGCTTAGAAATAGAAATATAATTTGTATATGATTGAAATCAATTTGTTCAGTAAAATATGTGATTTGGATGAGTTGTTACTCATGTTTTGAAGTGTTAAAGTGTTAATAGTTTATATTTCCATAACTTTGTTCAATGGGTATTATATTAGCCAAAATGAGCACAAGTCAATTGTTTTCATCAAAGGGCTTAATAAAGGAACATCAAATCAAATGTCATTATAATTTGCATTTCTTATTCACATGTTATAGAGAAAGAAATTCTGACAGAAAGTTATTGAAATATTCATGAAATTGAACAAAAGAAGATTGTAAATACTCCATGTGATTGAATGATGATGATGACATGGTACGCAAAATGGAGAACCAATCACGAGCTTTTGAGAAGAAGACGTCAAAGAAACTTTGAGACCATCTTAATACAAAAAAATATATAATGGCAATATTTATTATCATTATCACAATATTTTTTTTCTTTCTTAAAATTGTTATGTATTTGATAATGTTGAGAAGATCAATGGCCATGTAATTGTAACCAGTAATGCACTTTTGACACCTTTTATCAATGAATCCAACTCGTTCTGATTATATATTATCCCAGGTGGTTGAATTAAACATCGAATTTTGACTGCTGTAGTTTTGTTTAATAGCATTCTAGTTGTGGTTGAGGTGATGGCTGCAGATATTATGTCAAGAAGTGGTGGCTTATGCCTTGTTTATGCTATTTAGAGCTGCAGTTTAAATGCCAAGGACTCAGTAGCTGCTGTTTGTAAAGTTATACCTGCCCTCATGTATAAACTGCAGCTACATAAGCTGAAACTACATGCTCCAATTTCAAACTGCAGCTTTAAATTGTAGCTCAAGAGAAATATTGTAAATAGCAATATTGCAGGTTGTATAATATATGCCATTGTAAATAGCTATAATTTTGATGGAATCGAATTTATTTGTGGAACCCGAAATACCTTAATGCTCAGCAAACTGCATATTGTAAATAGCTATATTGTAGTTAAATTCTAATTGAATTACATAACCCATCACATTTTATTTTGTCAGAGCTGCGAGCTCTATGTACTTCAAACTGCAGTTGTGTAAACCAAAATGCAGCTGTGCAAACTGCAGCTGGTGGACAATTTGTTCCAATTGCTGCTTCACTACAATTATGGAGCATGTGAATTTAAATTGAATACCAACTTATGCAGCAAATGACAACAGAAACCAGTCACACATAATAAAGGCCGTTTCTTTCAATTGCTGCTGCACTATAGTTGGAGCCAAAAGATAACAAAGTTAAGATGTATTTAGTACTACAGACTTGAAAAAACCTAATCATTCGTAGACACAAAGGCCACCAAAAAATTGTTTGAAATACACTCCAATCGACAAAAAACTATATTTGGCCTCAAAAAAGAATGTAAACTTTCACGAACTATGATATGTCTAACGCTTCTGATCCATCACACCTAACTGAGAGCTTTGCTCGAACCCCAACAGCACTAGATAAGTTGTTGATAGAATGTCTCATCTGATCAATGCTTGTTGTCTGTCCGTGTAGAGAGTTTTTATACGTGCTCCTATGATGCCTATTGTCTGTACATATAGAGGGCTTTTACATTTTCTCCTTGATGCCTGTTGTCTGTATGTGTAGAGAGTTTTTACATGTGCTCCTATGATGCCTATTGTCTGTACATATAGAGGGTTTTTACATTTGCTCCTTGATACCTGTTGTCTGTATGTGTAGAGTTTTTACATGTGCTCCTATGATGCCTATTGTCTGTACATGTAGAGGGTTTTTACATTTGCTCCTTGATGCCTGTTGACTGTACGTGTAGAGGGCTATTACATGTGCTCCTATGATGACCTCATAAACCACAATGATTGCATTTATGACTGATTTTTTATTTCTTTGTGCCCTTTAGAAAGCTTTGAATTCTTCTTCTTTGGCCTACCTCATGACCACAAAGAATTTGGAACTCCAATCTGCACACCAGCATTGTCCCATTGCTGTTTCCCCTGAACTGTTAAAATTGCACCATCATAAGCCATTTTATATCTACACAAGAAAGAAAAGTAAGACATATTAGCTCATAAGAAATACATAGTAGTATATAACTTTTTTTATCAAAAAATTGATTAACACTAGTTATGTCTTCTGGTTTACTTTGGCAGGAGCAAGTCAGGTCTCAACTAGTAGGCTAGAGTTCAAGAACAGGCTTTCCATTGCTTATGGTGCAGCCAAAGGTGATGATTTGCAAAACCAGTGGCATTCATGGTTACACTGGTATTGGTTTCTTTTCCTAGAGTTGCAAAATGTAATCCAACCTAATTTGGTGAAACCTTGTTTTTTAAGTGATATTATTATAGTTTTTTGGCTTAAATTCCATCATCCATTGCTTTGTATTTTGGAAACTAATTTTGATTCTAGTATTATTTGTGGTGAACCGGCTTGGATCATTTGCATGCTCTTAATCCTCCTCTGGTGCATATGAACTTCAAAACAGGAAATGTCCTAGTTGATGAGGACTTCATTCCAAAAGTGGCGGATGCTGGTCTTCGAATCTTACTATATCGAGTCGACGGTGTTGGATCTTCTCAGATTACACTCGATGATCCTTTCCTCGATCCGGAGTAAGAAGATGGCTTCATTTTACTATATGCTTGTGGATGAAGTCATATGTTAAGATAATGTTGTTATTATTAAGTTGTTGAGTTTAATTAATGCCCTATGAATAAATGTCTAATGCACACTCAATTATGGTATTCAATATTTCTGCTAGCTGTTCATTAAGAGAATTTCACTATAATCTTCCATTGTTCTAGT
This sequence comes from Cymbidium sinense, assembly GCA_021442155.1. Taxonomy (NCBI): domain Eukaryota; kingdom Viridiplantae; phylum Streptophyta; class Magnoliopsida; order Asparagales; family Orchidaceae; genus Cymbidium; species Cymbidium sinense. The sequence continues at coordinate 7,763,988 of CM038233.1, read as the reverse complement.
TTTCTTATGTTATTTTAAAGAGAGGTTGTCATCATTAGGATCAATGGCAATATTACAATAATACACCTCAATCATCAATTGGGTGAAACTATATAAAATTATTTGGGTGTTTTGTGCTTTATCTCAGTGATTTGAGTTAGATTTTGCCTAATTTCCAATAAGAGCATTGTGAATTGAGAAATGAAGTTGTGATAGAGAAATTCATCTTACCACTATCCACTTTTTTCATTGTAGGGTGAGGGAGTTTGGAAGATTTTCAGGCAAGAGTGATGTATATAGCTTCGGAGTGTTTCTTATGGAGTTAGTTACTGGACATGAAGTTAAATCCGAGCAAAGCATCAGAAAATGGGTATTTAACTTATGATTATGCATTTTAAAGCAGAATTTTTGAAATATTATGAAGAAATTTAAACTCTTTATTTACGTATTCTATATCTATGCATATGCAGGTTGGACTATCTGTTCTTGTTCCATTTTACCTTTTTATTTGATTTATTGAAGGCTATCTACAATTTTGTTTGTGGTACAATTTCACTCATCTAATACTTGTTCTTGCAGCATTTTTTTAGTGTTTATATTTTCAGTAGTTATGACATTGATGGAAGATATGGAGAAGAGAGTCTTGTTTGGTTTGAAGGAATTAAAGAGAGGAAATGAAAAGAAAATAGGCATGAAAATGCTAAAATAATTGCAATGAATTAGATTTCACCAACTCTTCTTGTTTGATTTATGAGAAATTGAGTGAAAATTTATTTTTAATTTCTTATTTGGTTGATATGAAATTGAGTTTTAATTTTGTAAAAAAAAGGGATATATGATCAATATTTCTTCTCATTTTCTTACTAGGGTTGGGAAGAGATTTGTTAATAGAGGAATGCTTTTGTTTATGTTTTCTAGGCAAATTGATTTACCTATTTTATATTTTCTCACCAAGTATCCAATGTGAAATTGTGAAGTAAAATGAATTTGCATTCTTTATAATTCTTTCAAATTAATGAGAACAAATTTAACTTATTTTATGATTGTTAAGACTTGTTGAGAAATCTTTATAGGACCTTTAAAAACTTGGTTGCTCACAGAATGTTTTGGCTAAAATCAAACTTACACAAGAAATTTATGATTTGGCTGATAACTTCATTGTATGTAAGCTCATCTTATGATTGTCCTGTTGACAGACCTCTATTTTATAATGATAGTAGTCACACATATATTAATTTAAATCAACACATGCAAGCTTGACATAAAAAAAATCATTTAATTTAATTAATTTTGCAAAAGATGAATGCATGAATCAAGTGATATACAACATTTAATATGATTGGAAAGAAATAAAGGTACATAAGTACATGATTTCATTCAATCCAACTAACTTTTAAGAACAATCATATTAAATAAGCTCATTTAAAATAAATCAAAATTTCTTAGTGCCACTTTTAATTTTATGTTTGATTTGATTTAAGATATGTGAGAGGGTTTGCTAATTCTAATCTCTTTCCCCATGTGTGAGTTAAAAAGCAAATAGCAATGCTCCTATGAAATGAAAGAGGCCTAATGCAATTAGCTCACAATCATTAATAAATTAAGCTTAAGGAACTTAATTACTTTTATGGTTATCTCATATATGTGAGCCTTCCATAATTTCATTAAACCTCTTTAAGTTATTGAACACTAAAGCTCTACCCATGGATCAATTAAGGGAAATCAGATGCAATTACCCTTTTATTAGGTTAATCAAGCCATTAATCTATTAATCCATTTCTCTTCACTTAATTATCAAATTCAATTGATTATCCTTGAAATGAAATGAGCTTAAGGAGAAAAGATTGGGAAAGAGGTCTCAACCTAATTCCATAGGCCCTCTCATTCAATTAAACATGGCTTGGTATGATTTGAGGTTCAATTTAACTAATTAAGCCATTAATTAGTTAATTAATCCTTAATTAGGGAAAAGATTAGGAGGGAGACCTCAATCCAATTCCCTAAATATCCCCACTATTCAACAATGATTAAGGGGTCCAATTTGTTGATTAAGTACTATTCAAATGCTTAATTATGACTTAATTAAGTTAAGAAGGTAATTAGGGCTCAAGCAATCAATTTCTCTAATTAATCAACCAATAAATTTCAAGAGATATAGGAGAGGCAGAGGTCATCCCCCTAAATCTTTTCAGAAAGTTTGAAATTGATTAGTTAATTAATTATGGAGTAATTAGGCTAATTAAAATTTCAATTAAATCTCAATTAAGTCAAAATTACTGTTCAAAATTAATTAAGAATAATTTTAATAGATTCTCCTCTGAAATACCTTTAAAATTAGCCATTATTTATATTTTTTGAATTTTTCTATAATTAGTTATAAATTATGAAAGTTTCAACCTTAAAAATACATTAATTAGCCTTAATTAAGTCTGATCCAGTCGGCGCCACGTGATGCCGCAAGATTGGCTATTTAAGTTGTCACATCTACGCATTGAGTCAACCGGCGGCAAATGCGGTATTGATCTCCGCCATCTGATCTCGGATCGGACGACACAGATCAATCCGCAACATAAAGGGGAGAAAGTAGATGGATCTAGCGTGATCTGATCAGAGCCGTCTGTTCCAATCACGCGGAACTAACGGCCTGTGATCCTCCTTCCCGCGAGTGATGAACGACGGAGGCCATCCGCCATGGATCACTCGATCAGAGCTCACCCGAGCTCGAATGAACTTCAAAATCAACCCACACCTTCAAGGAAGGAAACCGCACACATCCAACGGTCAAGTTCGACTCACATGCGGATTTTCTTCAAAAAATTCCAACCAAAATTTGCTATTTCTATGATTTTGAGGAATTACCTCGCCAGAGCTCAAGACCGACAGTGGGATCGATGGAGGTAGCTTCGTCTAGTAGAGATGAGGCCTTGTTGAGTAGCACACAAGCCAATTCCTCTTGGTTCGCCATGGATCAACTTCCATCACTGTGGAGCTCGGTGGTGATTGAAGTCCCTTCTCCGGTGGCTTTGGAGCTTGGGAAATGACTTGGGTAGCTTCGACGAGGTGCATGGAAGGTGTGTGTAAGAGGAATTTGATTTTGGTTGAGAAATGAGTAAGCTTGGATCGGGATTGGTCTCCCCTATTTCGGTTTCGCACGAGAAGAGGAATGTTGAAGGAGGGAAGCTTGGAATGGCTTGCAAGGAGGCTCAATCGCTCTAAGCTTTCATTGAATTGATGCATTTCCCATGCGAATTGAGGGGGTATACCCCTCGATTTGCTGAGGTGGAAGAATGGGATGACTTCTCGTTTTTCGGCCGGCCAGCTGCCGCCAGAGCGCCGGAGTGGTCGCCATCAAGTCCACTTGGCTCGTCTAGATTGGGAGAAGCCATGGCAGGAGGCTCTAAGGTTGATTTGGCCAGATTGTCTTTCCTTGATCCCTTTGGTGCTCGGTTTGCATGGAAGGTGAGTTAACTCACCTCCCTTTGGTTCATGCCGGACCTAGCATGGGTTAGGTGGCTTAGGTGGATTAGGTGATGCTTCATTTGGATGAGTGAGGGCTGCCAAGGTGAAATGAAGAGTGGACTTTGCCATATGAGAAAAGAATCCAATGTGGGAGAGGATCCGTGGAGGATTTGCATTGGACTTAGCTCCCAATGGGTTTGGGCTGATTTTAGGTTGACCCAAGATGGGTTTGGGTCGGGCTTGGTCAGCCTCTAATGGGTCATGGATTGGTTTCATGGGTTTTGACTTCATTTGGTCAAATGTGTTCATATTGGGTCATGTTGGGTTGGGTTAACCAATTGGTCAAATTGGGTCAAACCAAGACTTGAGTTTGGTTCAAATGATGATTTGAAGAGTTTTAGCTTAAGTTGTTTCAATCAATTTGGCCTAGGTTTGATTTTGGTTCATTTGGATTCATATAGGTCAAATGGGCTAAGTTGACCAATTTAACCAAAAGGCCAAATTGGCTTGGGTTGAGTGTTGGTTCAAGTTTAATTGGTCAATTGAAAATGATTGTAGGCTTTGATTTGAATCAATTTAGATTTAATTTGGATTTTAACCAACTTGACCCTTTAGGTCAATTTGGGCTAAGTTGGCTCAAGTTGACCAATTTGTCAAATTGGGCTCAATTATGATTTTGGTCAAGTTCAATAATCAATTTGGAATGAACTCGAGCTATTGATTGCAATTAATTTGGGTTAGATTATGATTTGACCCATTTTGGCCTTTTAGGCTAATTTGGGTCAACTTTGGTCAAATGGACAATTGGACTTGGTTTGACTCAATTGAGAGTCAAGTCATATTCAATCATTGATCATGAGTTGGTGTGAATCAATGATTTCAATCAATTTGGTGTATGGTAGGTTCTGGCTAGTTTGAGTTTCATTTGGGCTAAAGGTTGACTTGGTCAAAGGATCAAGTTGACTTGGTTTGACCAAATTCAAAGCAATTGATCATCCTAGGGTGATTGTTGATCATTGTATGAGACTTGGATGGGCTTGGTTCAATCCAATTTGGGTTAGATTAGAACTTGGCTAAAAAATGTCCTTCAAGTTATTTTGGATCAAGGCGACCTAAATGGGTCGATTGGTTTGGTTTTGACTTGATTCAAGTTTAGTTGAACTTATATATGAGTCTTGAAAATATAAATTCAACGCAAATCAATTTGGAGTCCAATGGATTTTGGCTCATTTGAAGTTTTCAAGTTAAAAGGGCTAACTTGGGCTTGACTTGGGGTTTGATTTGGTAATTGTAGGTTTCATTTATATTTGGATATATGATTGAATGAATGATCGATTCAAGAGAAAATTCATTAGTTTCGGCTTGGTTTAGATGAATTATGGTTAAGTCCAAGAAATTAGCTTAAATGATATAAATTGGATTTTGATTTGGTTTTGGTTATTTGAATTTATATTTCATTTATATTTGAGAATATAAATGAAGATAGAAATGATTCATGAGAAAATCACTTGAGTTTGGAGTGATTTGGAAGTAAATTTGACCAAACTCATGGATGTAGTAGGTCAAAAGGGCTAAAAAGGAAATCAATTTAGTTTGATTTATTTTTGGTCATTTGAAGGCCGATTTCATTTAGAATAATTGATTTATAAATAAATCAATTGATTTTGGGTTGCTTTGTGTTAAGATTTGGTTAAGCTTATGGAGATAGGTCCATATGGCTTAAGAAGGGTCTTGACTTGGTTTGATTTAGTTTGATGTGGTTTTGGTCATTTGAGTATGGGTTTCATTTATACTTGTAAATATAAATGAAGGAATAATTGATTTATAAAGAAATCATTCAAGTTTGGGATAGCTTAGGTGGAGATTTGGCTAAGCTCATGAGAATGGGTCATATGGCTTAGGAAGGAATTTGGAACTTGGATTTGATTTTGGGATTGAATTATTTGAAGTTGGATTTAAATTGGAATTGAGTTTGGATTTGGATTGAGTTAATATTTGAGAAAATCAAATGAATTGAAATTGATTTGAATTTGGTTAAGGCTAAGTCCATAAGATGAAATCCAAGGGTTTAGAAAGGGTTTTGAATTCAATCATAAGGTTTATGGAGAACTTTGAGCTTGCATTTGATCATGGGATTGATTATGAGTCTTGAAAATTTTGATTTGGTATGAATTGAGATTTGGTTTGAGAAGGAAAGTATGGATCTTAGACCATGTAGGCAAGTCTTTCTAAGTCCCTAAGGCATAACCTATTCTTATGACTATTCACTTTTCTAAGTCTCTTGGCTTAGGTTAAGTGCTCACCTAATCACTAGAAGTATCTTAAGACTAAGAAGCTCTTAATGTTCTATAAGAGTCTTAGATCTATGATGAGGAAATTGAGAACTCACTCTAAAAGTGAGGTCAACAATAAGATCAATAATTCTATTAAACTTTAAAAGAGTTATGTGGAGAGATTATGCTTCGTATGAATGATGATAAAAAATCACTTTTTTATGTTAACAATTGAGAGGAAATATAATTAGCCCTTGTAAAGATAAGGGTTAAATGTGGAGAAAAAATGTTGATGCTTTTTTCTTCTCTTTTCTCTAATTTGTTACAAGAGCTTCTTTCTCTTCTCATTTCTCTTCTCCTCTTCATTTTTTTTTCTTTTAATTTTCTTGTGATTATGAAATGCTTATAACTATTGATTTCTTTTTTTAGTTACTATATGAGGTGCTAAGTCTAAAGGATTAAGTATAAATGAAGCATGAATTAGGTAGTCATAATATTGAAAAATTAAGTATAAATGGATCTTGATCTTGATAGCCAACAAATTTTAAAATAAAATTTAAACCTCATCGAATGATAGTTTAGGGAATATAGGCTTTGCACTTAACAATCTCTCAATTAGAGTCTAAATTTTTAATATACTAATTTAATTATTGTATTTGAATAACTATCATGTGTCTGCCTCCATGTCTTCATTCAGAAATTAATTGAGGCCTTACAAAATCTCTTTTTTTTTCTTTTTGTAAATGCTACTTTTTTTTAGTGTATCATCAAGGTTCTTTTACTCTTTTTATTTTGATGAGCTATTAAACATTAGTTTCGAGCAAAACTGCTCCCACTGCTTGTGCAATATCAAGGTTCTTTTACTCTCGAAGGTGTAATCTTGTACAATCAAGAAGTCCTACAAGTGGAAAGTATAAGTTACAATAAAGAATATTAAACTTAAAAAAAATAAAAATTTATTCAAATATCACCATAACATAATAATACAAAGGCCACTAATTACTTATAAATGAGAGCAAGAAATAACCCAAAACCTGAGGAAAAGTGGTTTCTAATGGGTTTTGGTGAGCTTTCCAAGTTTTCAAGTAGTTTTGAAGAGAGGGCAATAAAATTAAATAAATGGTTTTTTTTTTTGCTTTTAAATCAGATAGAGTATGCGATCAAAGGGGGTGATAAGTCAGCAGCCTAGGCTAGCTCATGATAATATTCATACAATCAGATAAAAAAAAAAACAGCCCACAACACAATGCCTAACACAAGAACACATCAACATAAAAACACAAATTACAATGCAACTCAAAAGGCCCAACAACACAAGGATTTATTAAAATAAAAAAAAACACACAACTAGAGACAGTCACTAAACTAACTCTGAAGTGTGACAATTCTCATAAAAGTATGCATCAAAATGTTAATATACCCAAACAATTATGTCCTGTACTCCAATTAAAGAGGTTCATATCAAACAAGTGGCCTTGATATGGCCCTTCAAAAGAAAAACAAACTTCATTGAAAAATCAGTAGGGGAGAGAAGAAGAAGAAGAATAAGAAAAAGAAGAAGAAGAAGAAGTATGATAAGAAGATATCTTCAAAAGATAGCACTCAACTATCCTCTTTGAGATTCATTTTTCACTGTGGTTATTGCAAAATAATGATCTCAATAAACAAAAACATTAAAAATTTCATCCAATAAATTCCATGGAAGAAGTAAAGGGAAGTTTGCTATTGATATTGACTTGACCAACCATTAGAGATCACACTCATTTTGACTAAACTATTTCTTTAATAGTAATAGTCAAAATAATGAGCCAACAAGTAATGTTGATGTAAACAAGGAATTGTTTACCTCATGTATAGAAGAAAAGTTTAAGTAAAACCTTCTACACTTACACTCAAGAAATCAAATCATTTTGATTATGACTCCACTAAAAAAAATCCTTCAAGCCAATTTAAAACTAAGTCACTTTAAGAATAGACTTTAAAATTAATGAAAAAAGGACCTTCATATATACATATCTAACACCAAAACATTGCAATTTACAATTTATGTTTCTTCTTCTGTTAAACCCCAGTGTGAAACCTTACAAACCCTCGCCTATGCCAGGGTTGCTTATTGTCGCCGTTCCTCCTTCCTTGGGCATGCTCGTCTCCTTCTAAGCTCCCACCATTGTGTGAGTTCTCCCCATCAAATTCCAAGGAAGTATGTTTCCTCTGCAAATTCCTTATTTGTCTTCTCCAAGCAATTTGAAATTGATGCCTTCGATCAAGGCTACGGTGGTATTCTGAAACAACTAAAAAATTCTAAAGATGAATTAGTTCGCTTTGTTTCGGGACGATGGAATCCCACTCGAAAAGTACTCTATTATTGGAAATGCTTTGCCAAAAGCATCTCAAAATTTTAAGATGTTTTATTAAATCAACATTTTTCTTAGATTGATGTTCCTCACCAAATACATAATGAGCAAGATATAAAAAATTTAGTTTCTAAATAAATTTTTGCATCATGGCAAGCTCGGTTGTCTGTATTTGACTTTGATATCGAATTCATCAAAGGTAATGAAAATTTCCTTCCTGATTTTCTAACCTGTGAATTCTTGCAGGGACGATCAGGGGTGGATCACCCCACATGGAAAGATGTCTCCTCCTAACCGAGGTGGTAACTCTTTTTGGGGAGGTCACGGCCGAGGCCATGTTAATGAAAAAGATCCGGTCAACTCAACGGTTGGCATGATCGACCTTAAAACATACCTATATGGTACATCGTCCTCTTCAACTACGGTTGAAAAGGGTGAGATCTCTAAAGCTGTAACACTATCCCTAAAAGATGCCGTTGCACAAGAACATATTTATTTCTCTAAAAAAATAAAATAGAATATTATTGAAATTAATCCCTCTGATTATTCAATAAATAATCCGTGGGCTTTATTTGAAAGATATTTGGGAAACAATCCTTTCCCATTTGAATCTAATCTCTCAAGAGAGAATTATGAAAAAATCTTAACATAATTAAAGTGTATTGAGATTAATCATGTTCGTGATCAGACGAACCATATACAATTTTGTATAACAAATGCATTATACAAAAGATCTTTCATCAAAGTGAATGGGGTCTAACTCCATTCCAAGAGAAAAATATATTTTTATCCTCCATTAATTTACAGTACAAAATTGGCTTAAATTATTGGTGCTATGTGCAAGCTATAATGAAGGTCTTCTTCCTTCTCAACAAAAAGTGAAGGCATTCATGGATGTTCATAATAAATAAAGATATTATCAACAAAGATCTTCCAACATGATTCTTCGAGTTTGAACTATTTTGGTAATTAAAATTCTTCTGATCCAATCAAAGAGGTCTTCAATGAATGGATGGAAGTCGCCCCCCAAAATGAGGGCTATTAATCCCAAAATGATTCAAGTTTGCTCATTGACGACTACCAAATCTCATGGATTTGGAGGAACGTTATTCATGGAATGATCCATTTAATCACCAGTCCTTCAAAGACGCTTTTATTAAAATGGTGGAATTCAATCAACATTGAGGATAAGCTCAAATAAATTAAAGTTATTATTAAAGCTTATTCTGAATTAACGATCCCTCAAAAAAACTACAAATTTTGAGCTATTAATTGATGAGGTACTCCAAAGCATCAAAAGACGTTACCCTCATGAAAATGAGATCCAACATAAGGAATGTCTCAAGAAGATTTACGAGAATCAACTCGCCAAGGTGTTTAATCACCCTATCACACATATAGTAACTCTTCGACGCAATGACGTGGAATCCACCGGCAAAAATTAATGGATTCCACTTCATAGCTAAATTATTGCTTCCACTTTGCCTTTACAAAAAAAGAATGCATTATTATCTTCACCAAACCTACTTTTACAACTCAAAAGGATGGCATTATCTCCACCAGAAATCTACATCACAACTCATAAAGTAATCCCATCAGACAATAATGCAACTTTCCACCTAGAAAGTTGTTACATATTTTACTTATGACGTAAATAATTATCTAATAATTATACATTTGCTTATTTTCTAATAAAAGTTTTCTCTTCGCCTCCACTTCTATATAAGGAGGCTCTGTTTGTAAGTGTGCTTAGTTTCCTCTCTTCTCCCTCTCCTCTCTCTCTTCCTCCCAGGCTTCTGCAGTCAATCGTAAGTTTTAGTTGTTTAATAATAATTAAATTTTATATATCTTGGTATTATATCGAGCCATGATGGGGTGATCCCTGGGGAAGGATGTTTGAAGTTTTTTTCTTTTTTTCACCTACTGATTTACTCCTGTCTTCCCATGTTCAGATTCCATCTTCACAAATGGCCGTAAATCCCTGTGGATATGGGTTGTAAGTCCTATTTTTGTTGACTGTCTGGAATACTATTCGGATGGAAGTTACGAACTTGGTTAGTTTAATCCTTATTAGGTGTTTAATTGAAGACAACCTCTTTCATCATCTTTCTCTCTCCTTCCCTCTCTACGGCATCTTCGTCTTCCTGGATAACTTCTAATCTAACGATTAGAAGGAATAATAATTTAATCAAGAACTCTGAAATAACAGAGTTCCCCTTGAATGAAGAAGACCTGAACAGATGGTCTCTTCCCAAAATTGATAAAACTATCATTTATCAATTTGGAACTTTTGATTTTAAGGAAAAATCTTCGGTGAAAATCATAGAACAAACCATTACTGTAGATCAAATGGACAAAACCATTTATCTATTAACTCATGAAGATCTGCATAGATATATGCAAAACTTCAAGTATATCCATATTGGAATGATATAGATAGCATTTAAGCCCTTAACTCTCAAAGGATTAAATGCTTCTATATTAGCCGGTCTAAGAGATGGTCGATGTCTTCATTGGGCACAATCTCTTATGAGTGTTATAGAGACTAGCCTCTACCACAGGCCAGTTTACATCAACACCTTTCCCGATTTAAGTTTATCTCTTTCTGATATAAACTTTTGAAGCTTTAAAATTACATTTACGACTTTATGGTTATGATTTTCTCCCGGGTTCTATTACCTTAATTTTCATAATCCATTTTTGAGTTTTAAATACTTTAAATCTAGAGTTGAAAGTTGTTCAACCTGAATGAACTCTATCGAAACAAATCATTAGATCTCATATTGCTACTAGAGGCGATTAAATGGAATGAGGTGGTATTTCTAGAATCATGGACCATACCATCTGCGGTCACACCTAAACCAACCATCAATCAAGACATTGATCAGATAATCCAAATGGCTGATGGCGATGTTAAAGTCAGATTCAACCCTCGTCGATCTATTATACTTCCTAGGGTTTAAATTCCATCTGTAAAGTCTAGATCAGCGGTTCCCAAACTCTTGAACCATCTGTCGAGGCACTTCACCTAAACAAAAATCATATTTATCATCCAGTGAGAGAAAATCAATCTCCCACTTCATCTGAAATGAACTTTAGTCTTAATGAGCTACAAAATAGGTTCTAAGACTAGAGAAGTTGTTCTGAAGGAATACTTCCAACCAAAGTATGATAACTTTCATACTTGATATAGAAGTTTTACTTCTGAAAACCAACGTCTCGAAATAAATGATTTATATTTTGAGAAAATAAGGGAAAGAAATAGTCAAGCCAAAGTAATTATTCCTTTTACGCTTGGTTTTGCGATTCTTATGCTCAATCCGCTCAAATTGCTACTTTTACCAAAAAATAGAAAATTGAGCAAGGAAAATTATTGAAGCATCTTATCCATCATCTGCAAAAATGGTGGATGATAAACCTTTAGATTTAGCGACCTTGAAAAAATAAGTTATGATCCATAAATTCTAAAATAATTTATTACTATAAATAACTTAATTATAGTAATAGTATATTTTAAATAATGTCGTTGATCATCTTTTTTAGCCTAGAGTCTAAAATCGATCGGATGCTTAAACAAAAGGTTTAGCCTTGAAACTAGCAAAACTTAGAGAAAGCTTCTAGTACTAACCCATTTGTGAAACCTTTTATCCAACCACCTCCAAACTTGCTCTTAAGTTAGACCTCTTACGAAGACATTCTTTGATTCTAAATTTAAGAGAAGTATGTAGGAGCTCTTGAGGATATCAAACGGATGAAGATTCAAATGAGTCCTCACCACGTCGATAAAATTAATCAACAAAGTAATGTTGAAAAAGTTCAAACCCTTTTTCAAGAATTACAAGATTCTCAACCTCCTATTGATATCCAAAAACTTTCTTATCCCAAGAAAAATTTGAAAAACATTATTATAAAAAACCAACACCTCCTGATTTATTATTTGAGGAAGATACTCATTTCGTAGGAAATTCCTATGATGGAGATTCTTTATATGAATGGATTATTGATGGATTTTCAACATCAAATCATTCATACCTTCATCGAATGCTTATGTTTGCTACGTTCAATCCGATATCAAGCAAAGAAAACTCATATTGTCGCCGAGCCATCATTTCGTGATTCTCCGAACTCAAAGGAGGGATAATTTTCTCATTGTTCTCAAAGGGAAGACCTCCTTAGCAAAATTGACTTAAGTACTAAGGATCTTCCAAAAGAACAGCAAAAATCTAATGAAAATTTGGTATATAATCTTCTTCAAACAATTATAGATCATTTTGCTGGATCCATTGGAGATCAAGGAGAAAAAACTCGCTCCTTACTCCAAAAATTAAGATGTCCATCCTTAACCCATTTTCGATGGTATAAGGATATTTTCCTGGCATGCGTTATGATGCTCTATGATGCCAATAGCCTTCATTGGAAACAAAAATTCATTGAAGGCCTTCTCAACCTTTTTGCTGAAAAGGTCAAAGCTTCTCTCCGTCTTTGTGATGAAACAATTCCATATGAAACTCTTACATATAGAAACCTTATTTCTGCCTGTATCAAAATAAGATTAGTTATTTATTCTGATCTTAAATTAAAAGATCAAATGAAAAGAGAACGACTGCTTGAGCAAAAATAACTTGGAGAATTCTGTGATCAGTTCAACTGTGATCCTCAGGTACGTCTGTCACCTTCCAAACATAAAGGAAAAACAAAAAAGATTATTTTTCTAAGCGTGAGAAATCTCATGAACATAAATGTGAGAAATTCACGCATAAATCTAAGCACTCTCGTCCCTCTGGTTTAAAGACCAAAGAGACAAGAGAAATAAAAAGTTATAAATGTGGTCGTACTGGTCACTATGCTAACAGATGTAAGGTGAAGAAGAAGTTAAGTGAACTTCATATTGACGAAGGGTTGAAACAAAGCCTAATGAAGATTCTACTCACAACTTTGGATTCTGAAAAAGAATCTGAGGAAGTAGAAAACACTTCATCCTCATCTTCATCTGATTGATAAATCTAAGCTGCAAAGAATAGATAGATTATTACAAAAATATTAATATATCCGGTCTTTATATGCTCACTCATGAGCAAAAGATCAATTAATTAAACTTTAGCACAAGATTGATGATTCAACTCGTAATAAAATTATAAATCTCCTTAATGATAAGAAGAAAAATAAATTAGAAAATTTTGATTTAAAGCCTCCTATATACTCCATGACTGAAGTATTTTGCATGAGAGCTAAAGCCAGTTCATCTTCTTCTTCAGTTACTTTAACAAAATTAAAATCTGAATTAAAGCAACTGAAAATAGAAGTTTAGCAAATAAAAGCTGAGCAAGAATGGATGAATGGACATCTTATAGATCTTGAATTAAATCAGAAGACGCCCAATTCATTTGATATAGAAGCCGATTCTACTCAAGAACCAGGTTTCTTATAAAATATTCAAAAGGAAATATACCAGAAATGGTATATTTTCATTAAATTAATTATAAATAAAGAATTTATTTTACCAAATTTAACTGCTCTAGTGGATAGCGAAGCAGACTTAAATTGCATTCAAGAAGGAATTATTCCTTCTAAATATTTTGAAAAAACTAGCCAACGGTTAAAGGCAGCCGACGGTGAGTCTTTACAGATTAAGTATAAATTATCATTTGTGGTCATGTGTCAAGATGATGTTTGTATTCAAATACCTTTTATTTTAGTCAAAAATTTGACACAACACATTATCTTGGGAACTCCTTTTCTTCTCAAAATAATGCCTATCACTAGAATTGATGATCTTAGAATTGATTTTTCTTTGGAATAAAGAAATCACATTGGTACATCATCCTCTTCAACTATGGTTGAAAAGGGTGAGATCTCTAAAGCTGCAATACCATCCCTAAAAGATATCATTGCACAAGAACCTATTTATTTCTCTAAAGAAATAAAATAGAATATTATTGAAATTAATCCCTATGATTATTCAATAAATAATTGGTGGCCTTATTTGAAAGATATTTGTGAAACAATCCTTTCCCATTTGAATCTAATCTCTCAAGAGAGAATTATGAAAAAATCTTAACATAATTAAAGTATGTTGAGATTAATCATGTGCGGATCGACGAACCATATAATTTTGTATAGAAATGCATTATACAAAAGATCTTTTATCAAAGTAAATAAGGTCAACTCCATTCCAAGAGAAAATATATTTTATCCTCCACTAATTCTACAAAATTAGCGAAATTATTGGTGTTATGTTATGATGAAGGCCTTCTTCCTTCTCACAATAAAAAAAAAGGCATTCATGGATGTTCATAATGAACAAAGATATTATCAACAAAGATCTTTCGATGGTTCTTCGATGGTGGAACTATTTTGGAGCGAATTAAATATTCTTAATCCAATCAAAGAGGTTTTTAATGAATGGATGGAAGTTGCCCCCAAAATGAGGGCTATTAATCCCAGAAAAATGATTCAATGGTAAAATCTTGCACATTTCTTCACGGACTGCCAAATCCCATAGATTTGGAGCTGGAATGTTATTCTTGGGAAGGATCTATTTAATCGGTCACGCTAGATATATGCAAGACTTCAAGTATATCCATATTGGAATGATATAGATAGCATTTAAGCCCTTAACTCTCAAAGGATTAAATGTTTCTATATTAGCCAGTCTAAGAGATGGTCGATGCCTTCATTGGGCACAATCTCTTATTAGTGTTGTAGAACTAGCCTTTGCTACGGGCCAATTTACTTCAATACCTTTCCTAATTTAAGTTTATCTATTTCTGATATAAACCTTTTTGAAGCTTTCAAATTACATTTATAGCTTTATGGTTATGATTTTCGTGCTCAAACTATTTTTGAATCCATTTTCGAGTTTTAAATACTTTAAATCCTAGAGTTCAGAAAGTTGTTCAACCAACCGAATGAACTACTCTGATCGAAATAAATCTGTTAGCATCTCATATTGCTACTAACAGAGTGATTAAATGGAATGAGGTGATATTTCCAGAATCATGGACCATACCACCACCGTCACACCTGATCAACCATCAATCGAGACATCGATCGATAATCCAAACGGCTAGTGGATGTTGAAGTCGATTCAACCTCACAATCATTACACTTCCTAGGATTTCAATTCCTTCTGAAACCTCTGTAAAGTCTAGATCTGATGGTTCCTAAACTCCTGAACCATCTGTCGAGGCACTTCGCCTAAACAGAAATCATATTTATCATCCTGTAAGAGAAAATCAATCTCCCACTCCATCTGAAATGAACTTTAGTCTTAATGAGCTACAAAATAGATTCTAAGACTAGAGAAGTTGTTCTGAAGGAATACTTCCAACCAAAGTATGATAACTTTCGTACTATAGAAGTTTTAAAAATCAACGTCTCGAAATAAATGATTTATATAGAAAATGAGAGAAAGAAATAGTCGCCAAAGCAACTATTCTTTCGCTTGGTTTTTGATTCTATGCTCAATCCTCAAATTGCTTTGTCTACCAAAAAATGGAAACTGAAGGAAAATTATTGAAGCATCTTATCCTCCATCCATCTGTTGCAAAATGGTGGATGATAAACCTTTAAATTAGCTAAAATAAGTCGATTCACAAATTCTAAAGAATTTATTACTATAATTACAACAATTATAGTAATAGTATACTTCAAATAATCGATCATATTTTAGCCTAGAGTCTAAAATCGATCGATGCTTAAACAAAAAGTTAAACTAAAAAGCTTGAGAAAGATTCTACCAAGACTAACCCATTTGTGAAACCTTTTATCCAACCACCTCTAAACTTGCTCTTAGACCCTCTTCTTAAGACATTCAATTTGATTCTAAATTTAAGAGAAAAGTATGTCTGAGCTGAGAGGATCTGATGAAGATTCAAATGAATCCTCAAACGAAACTAATACTGATTCAATAATATTATGTTTTATTTCTTTAGAGAAATAAAGAGGTTCTTGTGCAACAACATCTTTTAGGGATGGTGTTGCAGCTTTAGAGATCTCACTCTTTTCAACCGTAGTTGAAGAGGATGATGTACCATATAGGTATGTTTTAAGGTCGATCATGCCAACCATTGAGTTGACCGGATCTTTTCCATTAGCACGGCCTCGGCCGCGACCTTCCCGAAAAGAGTTACCACCTCGGTTAGGAGGAGGCATCTTTCCATGTGGGGATGATCCACCCTTAATGCCCCGAAATTCACGGGTTAGAAAATTAGGAGAATTTTCATTACCTTTGATGAATTGATATCAAAGTCAAATACATTAAAGCTTGCCATGATGCAAAAATTTATTTAGAAACTAAATTTTTTATATCTTGCTCAATTATGTATTTGACTAAGGAACAATCAATACGAAGAAGAAAAATATTGATTTAATAAAACATCTTGAAATTTAGAGATGCTTTTGACAACTGAAAGCATTTCTCTTTTAATAATGAGTAATTTTGAGATTTCATCATCCAAACAAAGCGAGCTAATTCTTCTTTAGAATTTTTCTTTGTTTCGAATACCACCGTACTTGATGAGGCGCTTCAACAATTTTGAAACTGTCAGGGTCAGTAAGGTTAAGACAAGGGAGATTCTTAACCATTTCTTTAATTTTACGCACTGCCATAGTATGAATATCAGACCATGGTGGTGGAGTCTTTTCAATCACAGCGGCCATCTTGTGCTTTGATTGTGATAAAAATCACTACATAGTTGAGGGCTCAAAAATCTCAGAATCGATTTTTATATAATATCGAAATTTATTCAGAATTCAATACTTCTATTAATTAGAATAATAGAAGCATTAGAAATTATATGACCCAAAAACCTTACTTCAGTTTGAAATAATTTAATTTTGGGCTTAGAAATAACTAAACCATTTTCCAGAATTAACCATTTAAATATTTTTAAATGATTAAAATGTTCTTCAATAGTATTTAAAAAGATAAGAACATCATCAATATAAACAAGAATATATTTAAAATAGTCTTTAAATATATTATTTATAATATGTTGAAATTCGGACGGAGCATTTTTTAGTCGGAATGACATTACATTCCATTCGTAACTTCCATCCGAACAGTATTCCAAACAGTCAACAAAAATAGGACTTACAACCCCTAATGGCATTAAATGGCACGTAGGAATATTTAAAATAAAATTTAAAAAAAAAATTTTTATGTTTAGTTTATAGCTGAAATCACTATTATGTTCTTTTTGTTTATGTGCCAACTTATAATCTATATTATATTGCTTCAGGATTTACTTTATTGTACATTAATTAGTGTTGCATGCTAGAGAATTTTATTAGATGACACGAGATCTTCGTCAGTCAAAAATTATCCAACACGGGAGATATGAACGGGTTACATGGAAAACCCGTTAAGGGAAAAACTACGGGCCTGCTTGCCTCAGAACTTTCACTGTGAAAGATACGAGTCCTTGCTTCTCGTTAGTTCGGAGAAGAAGATGTTTACGGGAAAACAATATTCGAGTGTAGAAAAATACAATATCGGTCAACTCCAACCCAAGGGAGAAGTTTCTCAAAAAGCGGCAGGAATTGATCTTCTGGGAGCAACCTCTTGATCTTCAGGAGAAAGGAGCGGCAACTGGTCTTTTCTAGTCCTCTCTACGATCTCCTGCATGAAGCTCCTCGATCTTCGTGCACCACTGGTGGCAGGTGATAGATCGTGCCACAAGGTCGACCGTGGTTCTCGAGCTCTGGTCTTCAAATCGATTTCTCCTCCCTCTAAGGTGAGAATGAAGCTCTATTTATAGATTTTGGAAGTGGCGACCTTCAGAATTCGTGGAAAACTCCAACCACTCCCATCTGACGGCCCAGCGATCCCCACCGATCGAGCGGTGTATTTTGATGATCCGGTGCCTTAATGATGTCTAATTGGGTGATCTTGGATTCGTTGGATTCGCCTTGACGAGCGCCGACCACTATAAATATGTCGCTTTGGTGACCATTTGGTGATCGAGATCCATTTTCATGCGATAGTTGATCCGAGTCGATTTTCGGATCGACTACGCTGATGTTGCTATGTTCGCTCATCGAGACTTGACTATAAGTTTGTTGAAATCGGTGATTAGATCAAGCATTTCAAAATGCCGAGATTCGTTTGATCGATTAATTTTCTGGATGTTGCGTTTTTGGGTGACATTATCTCGCCATCAAAAATATATGTCAAATACTTGAAAATAGCAAATTCTTCAATGAAATTTGAGAGTCCATCAACCGCGATTTTGAGAGAACGATCTTCATAGACATTATAACTGAAGCGATGCGTATCGCAAATGCGTAGGTGTGGGTGCGATATTTTGCGGTTCTGATCGATCCGAAGAACGAGGTTCATGGCGGCGCTAATGGCGCATGCGGGCGCCAATGGCTGGCGCTACAAGACGCATCTTGCCAGCGCGCTGGTCCGGCTGGTTGCGCAGATGCCAGACGGGTCATGCGGCCGCGAATGTCGCGGAGCGGCCGACGGCCCGGTGATAACGTCAGCGAGCTGGCTTCGCTGCGTTCGCTGCTACGGGTCAACGCTCCGATAGTTTTGACGGCGGCTCGACGTGGACCGCTTGCCGCGAGGCCGGAGAATGCGGACCGACGATCGGGCTGATCGGGGCTGACCCGTGGAGGCGATCGGCTGAGTGGCACGGCGACCATGGCCAGCCGGGCCAATTGCTGTAAGATGCTGGGCGGCAAGGCCTGGGCGCAGATGTATCCTGCTCACAGCTGGGCGCTGTAAGGCCCATCGGCCCCAACGCTGGTTGACTTTGGGTTTTGAGCTTTTTAGCTTTTGCCCTAAAGGGGTCTATAAAACCCCAGGTAAGAGGGAAAAGCACACTTTCTCTCATCTCCTTCTCCTCTTAGAGTAGCCTCCCCAGTGGGAGTTTGGGCACTCTTTTTGGATCCACCACCGGAGTGCATAGCCCTCCCGGGTGGGAGTTTGGGCACTCTTCTTGGATCAACCTCACCTCCTCATCTCCACCAAGAGTGCATAGCCCTCCCTGGTTGGTGGGAGTTTGCACCTCCTTGGAATAATTTTCATCTCGACCGCAGGAGGTTTGTAGATAGGTGAGAATCTTTTGAAAGAGACACGACCCTTGTAACGAGGGACGAGGGAACCTTCTAAAATGAGAGGACCAAGATTCTGGGAGTCGTCGATCACGGAGACACATTGATCGTGTTTCGGAAAAAATTATTTTCAATGATTTGGTTCTTAAGTGTCCAAGAAGTCCGATAGAGCCCAATCTCGCCGGTATTTCACCACTTACGAGATGAGTTTGGGCGCGGATTGCGGTTTCCATCCCCCCAGATGATCGCCATTTTGTCGATCAGGTTTGCATTTCCGCCGAGGCAACGACGATCGTGATGGGACTTATAGTTTTTAGAGGATGCGGCGAATTGACTATCGATACCTCGCACGGATGTGCAAGTTTACTATGATGCACATGGTCATCACCGGAGTTGACCTCCTGACGAAGGATCCTCCCAAGAGTAAGCAGATTCTTTTGTGAAGAATGACTGGGTCTTCGAGAAATAGAAATGGGAAAGGCGAGATTTACCCATTCCCTGAGTTGGTGATGAAGATATCTGAGACGAAATTCAGAATATTGAAGATCTTGATTTGAGATTGATATATCGTGATTTGTTGGGAGGAATCTTTGTTGGCGAGCTTTTATTCATCCGGCGGTCTTATCTGATTCGTTGAAAGCCAACAAAAGGTTTCAGTAGATCTCCCAGCGTCCTCGGCTTCTTCCAGTGAAGGACCGTCTCCGATAGAGAAGAGGAAAAGGCGAAGAGGTGATGGTGATATCGGATGCGAAAAGAGTTGCCCCAGTAGTCCCCAAGGATCTTCATTCGAGGGGCGTGTTGAATCATTCCTGCGTGGAGTCGTCGACATCTTGAAGAAGCGGTAACAATCCTTCTTGCGTTCATCATCTTTTATTTCCCATTTCCTTGTGCTTAACGTAATTTTTCTTATTTGAATCTTGAAGAAGCGAAGACTTCAAAATGAACATTGTCTTTGAATGGCGGAATTGAGTTCATGAAGGTCAAGTTTCTCCATGGTGAATATAAGAAGCGGTATGTGGAGAAAGTAAAGAGATGTGTGTTGGAGAATCAACTTGATGAGTGCGGGGCCGAGTTGGCGACTCAGCGACTTCTCTTTCTTTTGCGTCGGGGAAGTTGGCGGACTCGGGATGAATTAGTGGAGGCTAGAGCAGAGGTTGGTTGCGTGAAAGGATCGAAGATCTTTTAGAAGGTTTAGTCTTGAGGCAAAGAAGCAAGTTCTGGCTTCGCCTTTCGGAGAAAGAGGCACTTATCTCGGGTAGAAGCGGGGAGCCGGATCACGTGGAGGGACTTCAAGAACTCGGCGACCAGAGTATCATCTGAGGATCCGCGTTGGGAGGCGAGACGCGTGTATGATGTAGAGGTGAAGGCTTTGGAAGCGGCGGTGTGTTGATGAAGGCTTCATCAGAGGTTTCTTGAAGGGGACAGCTTGGCGTATGTATAGGAGGCGGTGTTGAGGTCCTTTCTCCTTTAGCTTCCCAGACCCTTGCGGCGGCGAGGATGACTCGGATAGTTCTTCATCATCTAGATGAGACCATCAAGGCGTGTAGTTGTAGTTCCTTTATGTTTTGTTGATGTTGTATATTATTTACGGTTGATTGTACTTGTATGTTACGAAATATTAACAATCCACAAAAATTATTTGTGAATATTTAGGAGTTGTGTGTCAAAGTATACTTCGATGATAAAGATTCGCGTAAGAGATCATCGAGAATCCCTTTAGGATAATTCGATCTATTCTAAGATCATTACGAGGCGTTACTTGATGACCGCGGAATATATTTATAGAGGTTCTCTCGAGAACCTCTCGATCTATCTAGGTTGTGTATGGGCGTTTACTCGATGATGTTAACTTTGTTATGGAGAAAGTTGTGGCGGTCTATAGAGGATTGCCAACTTATCCAAGGTTGTTTATCAGAGCGTTACTCGACGATGTTAACCTGTATAGGAAGATCAGATCGAATTCCCTGGGGATCGATCTTACCCTGAATGAGATACAACAATAGTTGCGTATCTCTTGAGTCCGGTGTTTTAAAATGCAAGCATAAGCAAGAAAAAGTCACAATAAGTATGAGAACTTTAATATAGATAGAAACATAAATCCAAATACCTTGATGCCAAGGTTGGACAATAAGTAAAGCGTATCGATAAATGTTTAATTCGATAACACAATTGCAATACCATACGATGATAATGTTTTCGCATTCCTAGAATAAAAAGTTGATACATCAGGTAGTACCACGGAGGTTTGTAGCATTCAGTGCGTGGGAGAGTCTTCCCATACTATCCTTAAGCTTGAGCGTGCGCTTGATTTTACACCACCATACGGGCTTCCCGGTGAGAGTTTGTTACATTGTGGGCCTTTTCTCTGAGTCGAGACTTGAGGATGAGGTCCCCAGATATTGGTCGCTTTACCCCGGTTGAAACCTCGAGCAATCCTTTGTTGATAGGAAGCCATTAGTCTTGCGTCTCTTGGAGATCCGGATGGAATCGAAGCTTATCGTCGTTCTTGCATCAAAGTTATGGGTTAGGGCTGGGACCCGATGTCGGCGGAATAACGACCTCAGTTAAAACACAGTTATGCGGCATTTCTCCGGTAGGGGTCCTTGATGTAGTCGGTAAGCCAAAGAACATTGGATAGTTCTTGTGCCCCGTATGGTTGGTCGTGTCTTTAGCCCTTTAGTATTGTCTATTGGTGACAGTGCACTGGATGGGATACGGTATGTGGATTAGCGGATATCGACTCACGGCGAAAGATGTGAATGTCTTTCACGTGAACTACGTCCATTATCGGTGATGATTTTCTTTGGAATCAAACGACAAATAATATTTTTCCGACAAATTGCTTGGCATTTGTTTGGTGATTTTGGCCCGGTTCACTTCCACCGCCGTAAAGTAATCAAGCGGCCAAGATTATGAATTTTGTGGCAATGGAAAGGGTCCCATTATATCGATCCCCATTGAGCAAAGGGCCATGGGCTCTGGATTGTGGTGAGTTCTCTGAGATGGTGTATGAGTGAGATTGGAATGTATGGCGACACTTGTTACACTTCTTTACAAACTCAATGCGTCCTTCATTGTAGGCGGTAAAACCTTGCCTCATGATTTTGAGTGAGGGCTTTTCCTCCCAAATGTTCACCACAAATTCTGAATGAACCTCGCATTGCATAGTTAGCCTCAGAAGGTGGTAGACACTTTAAGTAGGGCCCTAAGAAGGACAGCTTGTAGAGTTAGTCCGATTATGGTGAAGTTCGATTACATCGGAGGCGGATAGCATCGGTGGGTCTGGCAAGGCCGCTTTGAAGAAAGGACATATGATGTCAATCCATGAAGATTCTTTTGGGTCCTCAGATTGTATCACCCAAGGGCGAATCTTGGGAAAGTGGATGTCTCATGTATTTTCTCTTGAAAAGATCTCTGTCGTTGTTGTGGCTAACTTGGAGAGGGCATCACGCTCGCGTGTTACGCTCCCTTAGAATATGAGTTATCGATGGGTCTCGATTACGGCAAGAAGTGACTTTGCCAAAAGGATGCGGCTGCGGATGGCTATCAGTCTCCTTCAACTGTGGAGGTGAGTACATGTAGATGGCTAAGTTACGGACCTCCGGTCAATGGCGAGCCTTAGTCCTTCTGAGGGCCTCGTCTTCGGCGACATTATTGGTGGTAGGGAACTTTAGTGAAGCGTACTCTAAAGTTATTTTACTTGGGAGATAAGCAAAATTCACGCTCACGGAAGTACACGAAGCTCCATCAACATATAATGTCCATTGATTTGTCATGGAGTGATGAATGATCTGTTCGGTGGTGATGGGATGGTACATTCTACAAAGTCGTGAGCACTTGTGACTTTATATCGGGCGTGGAAGAAAATGGATGTCAAACTCTCCAAGCTCGTAGACCACTTCATCAACCTTCCGGATACATCGCTTTTGCGAATAGTTCTTAATGGAAGATGAGTGTAGGCG
Source organism: Cymbidium sinense (assembly GCA_021442155.1). NCBI lineage: Eukaryota > Viridiplantae > Streptophyta > Magnoliopsida > Asparagales > Orchidaceae > Cymbidium > Cymbidium sinense. The sequence goes on along the minus strand of CM038233.1, from coordinate 7,740,897 downwards.
TTGATGGTGTGGGCACGAAGTGCGGTTTTTAGGCGAGAATGCGAACTGTCTTATCTTTCTAGTGGATAGCGTCCGGTGTCGAAAGGATTTTGTGACATAGTAAATGGGTCATTGCGAATTCTCCTCGCGTGTCGATACAGAGCTTACGGCATGAGAAGAAACGAAGATAGATGTACGACTTCTCTCCTTGGATAGGCTTTGATAATAGAGGGGAAGCTAAATAGACTTCGAAGTTGCTCAGCGGTCATTCATCATCCGGAATCCATTTCCTCGTGCACCCCTTAAGATTTTGAAGAATGGTAGATACTTATCTCTGGCGGGCCAATCGTGATAAAGCGCAATCCTTCCTCAAGCGTTGGACTTCCTTGATCGTTCTTGGAGGTGACATGTCTTTGAGTGCTTTTATCTTCTCGGGGTTGGCCTCATCCGTCGAGTGACCATGAAGCCTAGGAATTTCAGAGGAAACTCAAAATGCACTTACTTGGGTTGAGCCGCATCTTGTAGTGTCGAAGAATGTCAAAGCTCTTGTTGCATCAATATCGTGATATTTCAAGCTCTTCACCCATATCATCAACATACACCTCCATATTGTGCCTATAAGATCCTTGAAGATCTTATTCATAAAGCGTTGATATGTTGCTCCGCATTTTTTAGTCGAATGGCATGACGATAGCGGTATAGTCCCTTATCTGTTTGGAAGGATGTTGCTTCCTCATCTTTTGTTCATCCCGATTTGATTGTAGCGAATAGGCATCCATGAAGCTTCGACATCGATGTCGATGTCGCATCAACTAGTTGGTCGATCTGAGGAAGGGGAAGCTATCTTTTGGGCATGCACGATTAAGGTCAGTGTAGTCGATGCACATTCTCCAGGAACCGTTGGCCTTATTGACTAACACTACGTTAGCCAACCAGGTGGGGTAGTAGACTTCTCGAATGAACTTGACTTCCAGAAGTTTGGTGATTTCTTGTTTATGACCTGCTCGTTGAAGTGAAAGTTCTTTTCTTACGTATCGGCTTGTAGGTTGAGTCAACTTTGAGGAGTGCGTAATGACTTAGGGTCAATGCCGAATATCGGATGCACTCGGGCAAAGATATCTTGATTTTACGAGAAAATCTACGTGATTTACGATCGGTCGGCGACGATCCCACCTTCACCTTTCGCGATGGATCAACCGAGATAGAAGACAAATTACATCTTCAGTGGAGAAGCCCTTTGAGGCATCCTCATCTCGTGATCAGTTCTCGATGTTGAGGTTCTTGGCGTAAATGGTGGGCTTGCTTGATATAGCCTTGTGCTATCTGATTCCACTTACCATGCGATGCCAGGTGTGAATTTCATCTTGAGGTGAAACGCGGTATGCGAATATAGGCTGAGGTCTCCCAAATATTGCATTGCAGCGGTTCGGACTTGACTCAATTGTATCAGTGGGTTGCGTGTCGGAAATTCTCCAAGAGTTACGGGAAGGCGATTGTCCCTTCCACTATCTGTCGATTATCAAATCCATACGATTGGGAGGGGGTTGAAGCTTCTCTCTTTCTATACCCATCTTGGAAAGTGGAGTAAAAAGAACATCAATGAAATCTCATTGTCGATCAATATCCTTTTAATATTGAAGCATGGATCACCGACCACACTTGATGACAGGGGATCTTGATGTGGGATCAGAAGCCCTAGATCTAAATCATCAAAGGTGATAGAATGGTCAACCCGAGACTTCTCACGGCTCTTGAAGGCGGCAATGAATATTTGTAATAACGGCTCTCTGCAATTGTTTATCTCTCCAGCTTGGCGGTTCCTCGGTGGTTGCCCCGCATTTGTTGGGCGGGTTGGTTTTGTATAAAGCTAGATACCCACGTATTAGTCTTTCAATCTCCTCCTTGGTTGGTGGCACTCTTGATGGTGTGCTCGCGTGAAAGTGTGAAATTTCTCTTGATTTCCAATTCTTTAAAGGTGCGGCCACTTGGCTATCCTCTTCTGAATAATAGGATGTTCGCATGGCGTGTTGAGAGCCATATTTCCTCTCGATTGAGTCAGGTCTGAGGAGGTTTTGGGGGAGGTTCTTTTCTCTTCTTTTTTAAGATGTTTGAACATCACCTTTGGGAACCTTCTTGCTTGCGGTGGTTCAATGTTGGATGAGCGATAGCTTGTCGTGAGATTTGTGCTCTATTCGGTGGACCAGTCGACATAGGAATGGGCGTCTCCGCATTAATGATGAATAGAAGTATCTCACGGAGTCCTCAGAAGCACTCAAAAGTTCGGATCCCTCACGGTATCACAGGGCTTGAGGAGAACCTGAAGTATTCTTTGAGGACTCTCCATCGTTCGGCGGATTGATGTGATGAATCACGATGATTCTCTTGTTCAGCATTTCTACAAAAAATGCGAGCTCTCCAAATGATCGGACGGACCCCTTAGCGGCGAATAGAACCAAATGCGAGCGTCCTTTGAGAGTCGGGAATACGACAAGCGAGTCATTTACCGTTGAATGTGCATGATCGTTCGAAAGTGATCGATATGCTGTCGGATCGGTTGTGCCATCGTAAGGGTCCATCTTTGGGAAGCTTGAATCTCAGTCGGGTATTGCGAGATGATCTCAGCGAGCGGGGGCGAGTTTTGGAAGAGGCGGCGGAGAATGGATCATTGAATGTTCGGGAACTCTTCACACCGGTGTAGATCATGCATTATAAGGTGGCGTGGAGTTTCCGTCTGGTGAAACCATTCGTGTGTGAGTAGAGCTGGCGGTATCGAAGTTGACATCTGGATGTGGTGCCAGGGTTCTCTACTTGATCCGGCATTCGGGTAATCATTCTCGGGAAGAAAATGGATTATCTTTGAGGGGCGTCAGAACACTGGCTCTTCCAGGCGTGTTGGAGCGTTTCTTGGGTCCTCTGAGTCGAAGAATTTCGTTCTAGAAATCCTCCATCCTTTGAGCGATCTTCCAAAGAGGGGCACGACGGACCCTCACGAGACAGTACATGTAGAGAAGTGTTGGAGACTTGGCGTCCTTGATCTGAGAATGAGGAGGCGTTGGGAAACCGTTTACCAACCATATTGGAGATATAGCAATGGGGCTGTTTTCCCCAGACGGCGTAAGCTGTTGCGTCTTGAGAATTTTATTAGGTAGATGAGATCTTTGTCAAAATTATCCAACACCAAGCGGGATATGAACACAGGGGTTATACAGAAAACAGTTAAGGGAAAAAACCAGGGCTTGCCCAGAACTTTCTATGTGTTCAAAGATCTGGTCCTTGCTTCGTTAGTTGGAGAAGAAGGTGTTTCTGAGGAAATAATATTAGAGTGTAGAAAAATACAATATCGGTCAACTCCAACCCAAGGAGAAGTTTCCCAAAAGCGGGAGGAACGATCTTGGGAGCAACCTCTTGATCTTGGGGAGAAAGGAGCGGCAAGCGGTCTTTTCTAGTCCTCAGAGGCGATCTCAGAGGCGACTCGATCTTGACATCGTGGTGGCGGTAGTGATAGATCATTCGTCGAGTCGGTGGTTCTCGAGCTCTCGGTCTTCAAATCGATTAGGTCCCTCTAAGGTGAGAATGAAGCTTTATAGATTTTTGGGAGTGGCGAGCCTTGTAAAGCGTGGAAAACTCCAACCACTCCCATCGGGGCGACGATCCCCACCGATCGACGGTGTATTTTGATGATCCGGGCCTTAATGATCGAATTGGTGATCTTGGATTCGATTCGTCTTGGCGAGCGCTCGATCGACTATATGTCGTTTGGTGACCATTTGGCGGATCGGGATCCATTTTCATGCTCGAGCTTGATCGAGTCGATTGAGCTTCGGATCGGACTATGCTGATGTTCTATGTTAGATCGTGAGACGGTCATTAAGTAAGTTTCTTGAAATCGGTGATTAGATCGAAGCATTTGAAAATGCCGAGATTCGTCTTGATCGATTAATTTTACGAGGATGTATCTAGTAGATTTTTCTTTATAAGCATGCATTTGGTTTCATGTGTTTTACGCTTTGATTCTTCATTATACAGTCTTTTGTGGTAATTCAATGTGCTTTCTTTTGGTTTTAGAAAATATTGAGAGTTTAGATTTTATTTTAATTTTTTTTGAATTATTGTGATAATTATGATATATTTTAGGCATTTGTCTCAAAATGTAACAATTATGAGTGTGATAGAATTAATTTTTAAAGAATCATTTTTAAGTTGAAGTAAAATTAGAGGGTACGAGTCAAGTTAAATTGTACTATGATTTTAATTCAGTTAAGCTCGATGAGTTAACAAGTCAATTTTAAATTGATTTTGACTTTATCTATTAGTTTGTGAGCAAGTTTGATTATAAAATATTTTAAAATGATCTCATCTTATCATATTAAATAAATTTTTATTATTTTTTAAACTTTTTAAAAAAAATTATTAATTTTATTATGATAATTATTTGATTAAGAATTCTTTTTATATTAAATGAGATGGCTCTAAGTTGACTCGTAAAAGTCTTAATTTCAGGCTCTAGTTGAGAGCACTTAGAGCAAGGCCCAACCTATTTACACCCTTATAAAATTATATGGAGTAGATTAATTAAGTATATTTTTTGAAAAGAGATCTATTCTAATATCAATTAAATTTTATCTTTTGAATTTAATTGAACAATTTAAAATATAATATTTAAATTAAAAATAAAAATTAAATAATATATCTTTTTAGGGAATTAAGTCTCAAGCATGACATCAACCCTATTTGTCTCCAATTGGGCTATAGTCACTATTACCTAATGACTATTTTTCATTGATGATTAATTCAAGATAAAAAATTTTAAAATTAGATTGAATTAATTTAATGGTGAACTTATCCTCAAACTAAATTGGTCTAGGGCAAAAAAATATATTTGAATAGAATCAATCAAAATAATTGAACTGATGAATTAGATTAATTTTTTTTTAAAAAAAAGCTAGAATCAAATTTAAAATGGCCACTTATTCTAACATTAATCATTTTTTTTTCTTTTGTAAATTTCGTTAAATGGCTAAATATTAAAATATTCAAGTGAAAAATCTAAAATTAAAATATTAAATTAATAAATTATCATTTAGATTATATTAAAATAATATTCAATATTAATTATACCATAGAATTCCAACGATCAAAATTTAAACGTATCTTATTTTAAAATTTAAAATCTCATTCTAAACTAACAATAGATATTTTCCCTCAATTTGTCCTATTCACATATCTCAGAGAGAGACAGAGAGAGACAATTAATATAATAATAAATTTCACAACATTCAGTGTATTGAATTATTGAAAAGAACAATAAAATAGTAAATATCTTCAAATTTTAAATCCCTTTCATTAATAAGTGCTCTAAGAAGGAAGTTAAGAAAAGTAAACGCATGAATAAGCTCACCAAATAGCTTATTAGCCATCACTCTGAACGAATAAGGGACACTTGAATCCTGATTTAACTCATCAAACTCATGAATCAATACGGATTTAACTCATCAAACTCATGAATCAATACTGATTTAACTCATCAAACTCATGAATCAATGGATTTAACTCATCAAACTCATGAATCAATACTGATTTAACTCATCAAACTCATGAACCACCACATTTAAACAATTAATATTAATTCAAAATTTTAAAGTTATTAAAATATTTAAAGCCTCACCTTCATATCTCAACTAATTTATTAATTCGGTTTTCATTTTAGTACTATAATTGTTTTAATAATTAGAACTACATCTTTTATGTTTCATTTATTCATAATAAATGAGGGATTCCAAAAGTACACCTTTGGCTGAGTAATTTTAGAGTATGACATCTAGTTATACTAGAGATATATATCCTTATTTACCAATCTTAGTGTTTATGACAATCTCCAGTTGTATAGTTGTCACGGGCATATACTTAGTACATTATAAAAGGTAAATTGAGGCCAATCGATTAATTTCATTTCTCCCCTCAAATGCACTATGCAGTTTGTGGTGTTAATTCAACTAATTATTGATAGGCATGACTATTTGATGATTAATAGATGGAACAAGCACTATTGTCATTCTTTACATCATTTTGTTCTCGTTATCATCGATTCATTTTAACATATTTAGTTGATCTATTTATCATTTTCTTTCATTTGTCATTGCATCTGCTTTTGCACTTCAACTAGTTTAGCAATGTTGACAAATAGTATGTTATTTTATTCTCCTTGTTACTCTTCTTGCTAATAATCTCAGGAGGAACTTGAAGCCTCTCCTTCTATTTGACTTTGTATCACCTCTTCAATATGAATAGAAGGTGCAACCTCATGCCTTGAGTTCGTATTGATACCAGATTCTTATGTAACATATATACAATCTCAACATCTATATTGTCGTCGTCTTCTACTTCTTCTTCTAGCTTTATTTTTGGGCGTCGTCTTCATTTGATTTCAAACTCAGAATGTGAGACAAATAACTCTTTGATCGATTTCAGGCTCTCCTATGTGCCTCACCCTCTTCCAATGCTCAGTCACTCCCTCCCTATAGATAACAGTGTAGCAATGCTCTAAAGTTCAGCTGGAAAGGTTCTGAAAATAATTGAAAAAGATCAAAATAAGTCCGCATAATAGAAGCAGCTGAACTAATAATAGTAGTAAGCGATAGCGACATATAATACAATTTCTCTAAATAATAAATTTTGATATTCTACCAATCGATTCAACGATGAGTATGCAACATATCCATTTCAAGTAGATTTATTAGGCTAAAATTAAAAGAAAAAGATGATTTAGTGGTCTAAAACAAGTTTATCCCTCAAACTTTAATTTGCATTTCAAATTTACTTTCATTCATGTAATCTGGGTAGAGTTATTTAAACAGATTGAACACATCGGCACATATTCGTCCAAGATATTGCATAAAATAAGAATCATTTTGATTCTCCAAGCCCCAAAACTATTTGGTGTTCTTATTGACAAATCTTTCTTGAAAAAATTTCTAAGTGGCTGTTTCATTGAATTTGAAACGCAGTGTAAAAGACATGAGATGTAAAGTGAAAATAATATATTTGAATTATTTTAAGTTGTTTAGTTGAAAATACTAAAATGCAAGAATTTCTTTTCTCTTGTTTGATGAAGATGAGTGCGAGTACCGAATGAGTGGCGTATATAGCGGGTGACAGTGATGATCTGTGAGCGACAACAATTGGCGCCGACAACGGGTGGTGGTGATGACGACGGCCGGCAAGTGACGATGGCGGGCATCATGCGATCTCACTTTACATTCGTGTATTTAAAATTCGTCCAAATTTGACAAATTTCAAATACATCGAATTAGAACTAAAAGATATACTTCAAATACACTCTCAAAATACAATGTATTTCAAATGAAGTAAATCAAACAACAAAAATTTCAAAATGCAGAAAGTTTTCTTACAGTATACAAATGCAAGCAACCAAATAGCACCTAAGTGATTTTGGATAAAGAAAGGGTATAAAACCCATATTTTGTTAATCTCCATTTATAGTGTTGACAAAGCATGGCTACAACATAACAGGAAGAAGCACTTTCCATCCTTATACATTCTAAACATAGAGATCGAAGGGACAGCATCAAGTAAATGCAACAAGGAAGAGAATCAGTAAATAACTTAGCTACATAAGTAATGTGGCAAGTCAAATGGTGCTGTAGTGGTCAACATATGTAAAAGTGGTTAATGGGTATTCAATAGTGGTCATATTGGGTCAATAGCTAGGCTAAGTTATGGCTCTGTTAGCTCTTTAACAAAATTAATAAAATGCAGGACATGAAAAACTAAAAAAATTTGCATACAACAAATTAAGCAAATAATAACGATGATAAATTATAAAGAATAGAACATACTACAAAAATTAGAGTACATAACACACCACAAAAATTTCAAATGAGCCAATGCGTGTTTGGTATAGACTTAACAATGTTAAAGTATGAATGGAAACACCATTGGCTACTTATAATTAAAAATATATAAGCATGCAAGTTATTAATTAGTTAAACGACATGATGAGTAAATATAGATCAAGTTATGTTAAACACTATAGATGAATAAGCCAAAGCAATAAAGAGATGATAAGATAATAGTGATCTAAGCTGTAATGCATCTAAAACAATGGGAGGTGGAGCGAAAATATCGAAAGTATACCTCCACGATCAATTCTTCGTCATTTTAGTTTCATATCATCGTTTGAATCTCTTCACCGAGCGTTGTAATCTTGTACAATCAAGAAGTCCTACAAGTGGAAAGTATAAGTTACAATAAAGAATATTAAACTTAAAAAAAAATAAAAATTTATTCAAATATCACCATAACATAATAATACATAGACAGACCACTACTTATAAATGAGAGCAAGAAATAACCCAAAACCCGAAGAAAAAGTGGTTTCTAATGGGTTTTGGCAAGCTTTCCAAGTTTTCAAGTAGTTTTGAAGAGAGGGCAATAAAATTAAAAAAATGATTTTTTTTTTTTTTTTTTTTTGCTCTTAAATCAGATAGAGTATGCGATCAAAAGGGAGTGATAAGTCACCAGCCTAGGCTAGCTCATGATAATATTCATACAATCAAATCATCATAAAAAAGATAGCCAACAACACAATGCCTAACACAAGAACACATCAACATAAAAACACAAATTACAATGCAACTCAAAAGGCCCAACAACACAAGGATTTATTAAAATAAAAAAATAAAAACACAACTAGAGACAGTCACTAAACTAACTCTGAAGTGTGTCAATTCTCACAAAAGTATGCATCGAAATGTTAATATACCCAAACAATTATGTCTTGTACTCCAATTAAAGAGGGCCATATCAAACAAGTGGCCTTGATATGGCCCTTGAAAAGAAAAACAAACTTCATTGAAAAATCAATAGGGGAGAGAGGAAGAAGAAGTATGATAAGAAGGTATCTTCAAAAGATAGCATTCAACTATCCTCTTTGAGATTCAGTTTCTACTGTGGTTATTGCAAAATAATGATCTCAATAAACAAAAACATTAAAAATTTCATCCGAATAAATTCGATAAGGAAGAAGTAAAGGGGGGAAGTTTGCTATTGATATTGCCTTGACGACCAACCATTAGAGACCGTCACTCATTTTGACTAAACTATTTCTTTAATAGTAATGGTCAAAAATAATGAGGGGCCAACAAGTAATGTTGATGTGAACAAGGAATTGTTTACCTCATGTAAGGCTGGCCTGAAGAAAAGTTTAAGTAAAACCTGCTACACTTACACTCAAGAAATGAAATCATTTTGATTATGACTCCACTAAAAAAAATCCTTCAAGCCAATTTAAAATTAAGTCACTTTAAGAATAGACTTTAAAATTAATGAAAAAAGGACCTTCATATATACATATCTAACACCAAAACATTACAATTTACAATTTATGTTTCTCCTTTTGTTAAACACCAGTGTGAAACCTTACAAAACCCTCACTGCCCGCAGCGCTACTAGGCTGCTTATTGTCGCCTCCTTCCTCATGCTCCTCCTCTCAGCTCCCACCATTGTGTGAGGTCTCCCCATCAAATTCCAAGGAAGTATGCTTCCTCTGCAAATTCCTTATTTGTCTTCTCCAAGCAATTTGACGTGTTTTTAAAAACCTTCCACAATTTTTTTTTAAAGTGGACCTAAGACCTTTTGGTTTCAACTGATTCATAGAGCATGTCAAGTAAAAGCCCCAAATCTTAACATCATGTAACATTTAACCTCTTGTTTTGGGATTTATTGGAGAATTAAGGGGGACTTCCTATATATACATATTGTAATGTAATATATTACGATCCAACAAGTCTGTGAGAGCGTGAGAGCGAGAGAGCGAGGTAAGGTAATATTGTTTTTGGGTGATCCAGTACTCGAAAGCACTTTGCCTAAGGCTGCAAATGACTGAGCATTCAACAAGCTACTCATGACTCGGCTCTATTAGAATTTGTTCATGATCATTTGATTAACTAAGCGAACGAGTTTGAATACTTTTGTAAATACTCAATTGCTAAATGAACAAACTTGAACGTGTTGTTCAGTTCATTTATCATTTCATACGATTATTTAAAACTCGTGAAACGTTTAAATGCGTCAGTAGCTACTGTTTGTAAAGTTATACCTCCCCTCATGTATAAACTACAGCTACATAAGCTGAAACTACATGCTCCAATTTCGAACTGCAGCTTTAAATTGTAGCTCAAGAGAGATATTGTAAATAGCAATATTGCAGGTTGTATAATATATGCCATTGTAAATAGCTATAATTTTGATGGAATTGAATTTATTTGTGGAACCAAAATACCTTAATGCTCAGCAAACTGCATATTGTAAATAGCTATATTGTAGTTAAATTCTAATTGAATTACATAACCCATCACATTATATTTTGTCAGAGCTGCGAGCTCTATGTACTTCAAACTGCAGCTGGTGGACAATTTGTTCCAATTGCTGCTTCACTACAATTATGGAGCATGTGAATTTAAATTGAATACCAACTTATGCAGCAAATGACAACAGAAACCAGTCACACATAATAAAGGCCGTTTCTTTCAATTGCTGCTGCACTATAGTTAGAGCCAAAAGATAACTAAGTTAAGATGTATTTAGTACTACAGACTTGAAAAAACCTAATCATTCGTAGACACAAAGGCCACCAAAAAATTGTTTAAAATACACTCCAATCGACAAAAAACTATATTTGGCCTCAAAAAAGAATGTAAACTTTCACGAACTATGATATGTCTAACGCTTCTGATCCATCACACCTAACTGAGAGCTTTGCTCGAACCCCAACAGCACTAGATAAGTTGTTGACAGAATGTGTCATCTGATCAATGCTTGTTGTCTGTCCGTAGAGAGTTTTTATACGTGCTCCTATGATGCCTATTGTCTGTACATATAGAGGGCTTTTTTTTTTCTCCTTGATGCCTGTTGTCTGTATGTGTAGAGAGTTTTTTACATGCTCCTATGATGCCTATTGTCTGTACATATAGAGGGTTTTACATTTGCTCCTTGATGCCTGTTGTCTGTATGTGTAGAGAGTTTTTACACGTGCTCCTATGATGCCTATTGTCTGTACATGTAGAGGGTTTTTACATTTGCTCCTTGATGCCTGTTGACTGTACGTGTAGAGGGCTATTACATGTGCTCCTATGATGACCCCATAAACCACAATGATTGCATTTATGACTGATTTTTTATTTCTTTGTGTCCTTTAGAAAGCTTTGAATTCTTCTTCTTTGGCCTACCTCGTGGCCACAAAGAATTTGGAACTCAATCTGCACCAGCATTGTCCCATTGCTGTTTCCCTGAACTGTTAAAATTGCACCATCATAAGCCATTTTATATCTACACAAGAAAGAAAAGTAAGACATATTAGCTCATAAGAAATACATAGTAGTGGCTTAACAACATAACATTATCCATACACATGGCATTGTTCATCTACATAAGTGTGTCATAATGTGTGAAGTTTAGTTCCAACAAAAACAACTACACATAAACAAGGAAGCCTAGTTATTTGCCAAAAGCCATAACTACATTTCATTTTTTGATGTCCACTTCTTGCAGTTCATTAGTGCCTTCAACCTCAGCCCTACTTGCTGTTGATTGTCTAATAATAAAGTGTTCTTCTCTTGTTGTTATCTCTCTAATGTACTCCTCAACATGAGATACTAGCTGCCTTTCCAAGTAGTGGCATTTAGCTTCTAGTGTGCATGTTATTCCATGAGCATACCTCTAATCATATCGACCAAATCTACAACAAATTAACCTCTAGCTTCTTCAATCCAAAAGTTTAATGATTTTGACATATTATTCGTGTTGTAATGACTTTAATCTTAGTTGAAAAACAAGCCTAAGACCACTTTAATGGCAATGAGAGCAAGTAGGAGTGCACTTCACAGCTTAACATTAAATTCATGTTTACTGTATGCATTTGCAACTATAAAACTAACCTTTGTCACTTGTGGCTATCATCATAGCGGAAGAGTTTCTTCATATTTTTGCATAAATGTCGCATGCAAACCATACGCTCCACATTCAAAAATACACTTCTTATGGCTTCTCCTATACCTTTATCAATTTCTAATATAAAAGCCAAATGTTCAATCTCACAATCTAACGTTTGTAGCAAATTTCTCATAAACTATTCCCAAGTGTTTTTTGATTCAGATTCAACTACTGCATGAGCAATAGTAAAAAGTTCATTTTTGTCATCCAAATAATTTGTAGAGAGCAACACTTTTAAATACTTAAGTTTTAGGCGACAAGCATTAACTCCAATTAAATACCTGCACCCAGCAATGAAACCATCACTACAAACCTTGAAGCTAACATAAAACCTTTTGAAAGAGTTGTCATGAATATCATATGTGTATGTTATGTGCGAACCAGTTTCTATTGATAAGCGTTGATCTTAGTATAGGCACCCAGCTGTAGTTATCATCTATTAATCCAAATATGATGTCACTTTGTTATTTCATATAAGGCAATGATGTCATAAGTGGTTTTTAAGTTATTATTGATGTGCTTTGGAGAAATGTTTGGGTTCTTTTTCACAATATCTTTTTATTTAATGAGCTATCTAAGTTGTTATGGCTTGTTTGTTTCCTGTTCTATTCACATCTAGACACATATGTGTGGAATCTAATTTTTCACCCCAAAGGAGGGTCCATTTGAGCATAACGATGCACGTACTCTCCATGGACAATCTCGATATGCACAATTAGCTATAACTCTATTTTTATCACTAGCATTTATCTTCACAGCAAAGCTATTCAAAATGACATTAGTGCAAAGAACTTGTTTAAATATAGTGGAATCCTTAAAATGAGAACCAACAAATAAAGAATTTGTTTCTTCACTTTGACAAATTAAGAAACCATCATCCATATCATCAAGCATAATATTATAAGTGTCATCACTCTCTGAGCTTTTGAATGATACAACTCCAAACACTGATTACAATCCATGATTGTGCATTTTGTGAACATTATGTCTTCATAAACTTGCATTGTAATCACCAACTTAATTCTACAGCTTTCAGTAGAATGATTGAGTATTTCCATTGCATCAATATCACTTATGATTGGCATGTAAACCTTTGAGGATGTTCCATTAGCATGATAAAGTAAGTCAAAATCATATCCCATTAACCATCAAATTTGAATGTAATAAAATAACACCCATTCACATCCATAACTGTATTAGCAAAAAATAAATTACATAAAAAGAGATATATATATATATATATATATATAAGTATAAATTGAATTTCTAATGATTAGCAAAAACAAAATCTAAACAATTCTCTTTACAAAACAATAAGAGATTCCTTATGGATTTTAGGCATAAAAAAGTCCCACAATCATGAAATCTTATGCTATCACTTTACTAAATGACTTAATATCTATACCACATTCAAAATCATATTAAATACTTTTGCATAATTTAGGGTAAGATAAAGATTCAAATTTCAAATCACCATAAACCTTTTTTTTTCACTGCATTGTTCATTCACAGTGCTATTCGTACCCCAATCCATTATTTTTCTAGCATGAAAACAAGACACACAACCTCTTCAAATTACAAGCTCACAACAGTGATAATTGAAATAGTCCTCTATTATAACCTATGTTTTGATTCTTCATCTTCAAGCCTCTTCATCAGCCTTTTTGGAGAAGTTCAATACAACTTCACGAATCATCAAGAAGATCTTTCACTACCTATTAACTCAATAAACTTGGAAGCTTTGAGCTTGTCCATTACTATTGTCCCAGGATTTACAATGACATAGCATACAAACAACGACAACTACAATCGGTCAGGGTAAGATAAAGATTCAAATTTCAAATCACCATAAACTTTTTTTTTTCACTGCATTGTTCATTCCCAGTGCTATTGGTACCCCAATCCATTATTTTTCTAGCATGAAAACAAGACACACTACCTCTTCAAATTACAAGCACACAACAGTGATCATTGAAATAGTCCTCTATTATAACATATGTTTTGATTCTTCATCTTCAAGCCTCTTCATCAGCCTTTTTGGAGAAGTTCAATACAACTTCACGAATCATCAAGAAGATCTTTCACTACTTATTAACTCAATAAACTTGGAAGCTTTGAGCTTGTCCATTACTATTGATATGACACTTAAAATACTACTAGTCGAAACACGAATCTTGATGTCAAAAGCAAGTTGATCCTAAGTTGAAACTAGTCGGTAGCAAAATATCGGAAACTTTGGGATATCGTTAAATCCCTAAATAAAGCTACATGGAATGTTTATAATCAATCGGCGTCTTGTGGCCGGATCTAACAAGCCCGATCTCATAATTGACTTCATTTGAGTATTCAAATACTTAAAATACATCAAATGATCAAAGGAATCATTTTGAGCGATCAGATGGAGTAGAGTGGTTGGATTTTGCATGTATTCTGAAGCGTCGCTCCTCTAATATAAATAGTCGCTCATTCTTCACGTGAAGGGAGCAAAAGAGGAGAGAGCTCAGAGAGCTTGAAAATCCTCCATGTCGTACTCACCATCAATGCACCGGTTGGTTTGTCAACCCGCGCCACCGCGGGCATATAGATCCTCGCCATTGTCATCTCGTCGCCGGTCGTCGCTTACCACTGTCGCCACGTCGCCATTATCGCCACCACCGGCCGGTCCATCGCCACGTCATCGGCCAGCATTCAACCATTTATCTGCCACCGTCGTCGCCATCTTCGATCACATCCGACGACCTTCGTGACCCATTTGTTCGTCATCTACTACTCTATTTACAACACGAGCGTTATATCATTTATTTGTTGTCGATTAGATTCCATTCGGTCCTCATTATCTGATTTTGTAATCTGTTATCGAAATTTTTGTACTCGAAACGGATACATGTGGAAGATTTTATTGGGGGCGTGATTTTCCTCATTTCGATTTTTCCACGTAAAATTCAGTTCTCTTATTAATTCTCAACATCGTGCGTGTCTTTGGATTCCGCAAAACTAAGCAAATTTAACCGGGTTTTCAAGACGCAACAAAAAATCGCCTGCATGAAAAACTCATCAATCACAATTTCTCAGAATAATTCCCATCATGGCCAATTACTGTGAATAACTGCTCCAACTCCAACTCCGCCACTCTAAAATAAATCCTTAAACCAAGGACATCAAGCTTCTCACTTCACTTCGATAGCGGACTGCTGAAGGCGACAGAATCTCTTTAGAAGATCAGAGCAAGGCCGAATGGAAGAGTCTCAAAATGATGATCCGACTTTTATAAGTGAACACGACATACTACTATAATTAACACATCTCCCCAAGATCGATCAAGTTACTGTGGAGGTCAAAATACTAATATCTCGACCGTTCCTCCGCTCTGCGTGATGTCTGATCTCGACATCGCTACTCTCTTCATCCATCACGCGTAACCAACCGCTAATATCCACCAATTATTGCTGATACTGACACATTCTCATCTTGCTGAATTCACTCTCATGTTATATGTACGTAATTACGACGCTTAATGCAGCATTTAATTTCACTTTAAAGACAAAATCATCCTCTCCCTCACCATGGTATGAGAGTCCTCACCTTTACCAAGTTATTCTTCAACATCCTATTCGAGGCCAGTTTTCTGGTATCAATTCCTACATGATGGGGCAACTCCACCATATGAACACATCGATCACTATCATCATGCATATCCGACAGCCTCATTACACCGCTTTTGTCAAGCCGGCCACCCTTAAGTGGTCAAACCGCGACTTGGTTCTACTCCCTTCCAAGGGGATTCCATACTTTTGACTAACTCGCCAAGATTTTGTAGAATCAGCTCATTGTAACCGGAGGATCATAAAAGGTTCCTCCCATCTCTCCCAAGATTGCCAAATGAGGGTGAATCACTTAAGGAATACTCTGTGAGGTTCTCCTGTAAGTTTCGCCAAATACCGAATGTATCCTTGAACTTAAGAGGAGTTTTCCTTGAGTCCACTGGGCATTTTTACTCATCACTAATGCGATACTTGGCCCGCTTCATATATTTCGGTTCATCGGAAGCACAAATTTCTGTTGATGAGGCTATTAATGCCCATCGAAAATAATTTGAACAATCCACATGAAAACGTAAACACAGATCAACAATCTCATCAAAAGAAATAACAAGACAGTCATGTTCTCCCTCCATGACCCCACATCAACGACGCGAACCACGA
This sequence comes from Cymbidium sinense, assembly GCA_021442155.1. Classification (NCBI taxonomy): domain Eukaryota; kingdom Viridiplantae; phylum Streptophyta; class Magnoliopsida; order Asparagales; family Orchidaceae; genus Cymbidium; species Cymbidium sinense. The sequence goes on along the minus strand of CM038233.1, from coordinate 7,724,707 downwards.
CTAGAAAAGGAATACACGTCACTGAATGCATCTCATGTTAACGTCTTGATGGTTATTCGAGATGAAGAGACCATTAAGTGGCCACATCCACTGAAACCAAATTCAAGAAATCGGATATATTATCACTTCCACCAAATCGTGGACATACCATCAGACGCCGAGGCTCATTCAACAGAATATTCCTAATTTGTGCAAACCAATCAACTCAAGCAAACATAACTCCAACTAGAGGCAAAGGGACAATCATCACAGAAATAACACAATAATCGCCAAATAGTTGGAGAAATTGAAATGATTGCAGAGGGTCACTACTTATCTAATCAAGTCTTCATGTATCTTTGAAAATAGTTAAAAAATCTTATATTAATCATCTCATCACTTTTAATGACTCGGACTTAGAAGGAGTCCAAGTTAGCATCAAGATCCTCTTGTGTCGTCATGCGGATCGGTAACATTATGTTGTTAAGAGAATTTTAATTGATAATGGGAGTTAGTTGATGTTTTGTTTTACTCACCTTTCTTGGCATGGCACTGGTTAAGGAAAACTTCAACCTGTAGGGGCCGTTATATGGTTTTGATAATGCGCCATGCTTGAGTGGAGGGACAATCACCCTTCCTATTGTTCTCGGAATTTATATTTTCGAGTTCAATTCCTTCATAGTGGTCAAGTCAAATTGACAACGCTATCTTGGAAGACCCCTTCAATCAATCTTTGATCTTTGTCATTGATTTTAATCTTAAGATGAAATTTCAAACCCCATTGGGTTAGATGCGTGGAGATCAACAAATAAGCCATCGTATTCGACAAATCAACCATGCCGGTGACCTTGACATCGAAATTTTAATCTTGAGATAAAGAAGTACCTTAGAGGAGCTTTTCACGTAAAGACTTACTCCGTTTCATTATCGGATGACCAATATGTATGATCAAAGATCCAAAGAAAAAAAAATCTTTCCTAAAACTTGGACCATTAAGGGTCTCTGAAAGTGTTATATGTAATTCTTGGTGCATAAATATTGCAGCTTTTAATTTACCTTGTTTGTTTTTCCTCTACGCCTCTTGTCTTTTGTTAACTCTCTAAAAATTTATCTCATTCCTCTTGTTAAGTTATCTTATGATAATTGCATCATCAACATTATCAAAGTAATGAGTTTATGACTTTTTCTTACAAGCTTGTTGCACATAAATGAACTTCTTCATTTCAATCTTCCTACTTAAGAAATGCACAACTCACATTGCGTCTCTGTTGGGATATGATCAATCCCAAGAAGATTTGATCGGATCTCTTCTATACAGGTTAACTTCATCGAATAACACTCTGAATGGTCAAAATCGCCGGCGGTTGATTCGACTTCTTCCATACAGGTTAGCGTCGTGAGTAGCACACCGACCAGACGAGTCAAAAATCACCGGCGGATTTGGCCTCTTAATATAAGTTAACGCGTCGAGTAGCTAACAATCTCGGATAGGTCAAAATTCTCGGAGTTGATTCGACATCTTATACATTGCGTTATCGAGTAACGCTCGACAAACAACGCCGGATATATCAAAATCTTGGTGGATTGATTCAACCTGCTTCCATACAAGTTAGCGTCGAGTAAACAATCGACTTTGTCAAAATTACCGGATTGATTTCTTCCAACGAGGTTAGCGTCGTGATAACTTTGACAAACAATGCCGGATGGGTCAAAATCCTCGGCCGATTGATTCGTATCTTATCGTTAATGTCGTGATATAAACTTTTAACAAATAACGCCGGATGGTAAAAATTCTCGGTGATTGATTACTCTTATCTGAGTTAATGTTATCGAGTAGCAACACAAACAACCGGATAGGTGAAAATTCTCGGCAATTGATTCGACATCTTATACATATTGCGTTATCAGTAGCACGACAAAACCCGGATATATCAAAATCTGGATTGATTCGGCTCTTTCATACAAGTTAGCGTCGAATTACAACCGACTTGTCAAAATTACCGGTTTAATTCGGCCTCTTGATACATTAACGTCGTGGTAGCGGCTTTGTCCGCCGGATGGGTCAAAATCACCGGCCATTGATTCATCTTATGCATTAATGCCATCAAGTAACATTTTGACAAATAACGGATGGGCCAAAAAATTCTCGGATTGATTGCCTCTTCATGAGTTAACGTGTAATATTTTGACAAACAATCCGGATGGGTCAAAATCGCCGGTATTGATTCCCCCTTGCAGTTAGCGGCATTAAGTAACATCATGGAAAATGATACTCTAAAATTATCTCGGACTTTCTAAGTTGCTCGAATGATGGTTCTAGCCGACATTTCGCCATCTTGGCGGTTGTCAATTAAATCATCCATTGGAGTTTGAAATCCAATTTTCCACAGAAGAAATAGAAATTACATTGATGCCTCGGTCGGTCGATGAGACGGTTCTCTTGAAACCGAGTCTGTATGAATCGGCGCTCCTCCGAACGGTCGGTCCGAGACGGTTAGCGCCACTTCGAGGGAAAATGAATCGTCGTATGAGCTACGGATTTGATCGCCTCAAACGGTCGGTCAGCGAGACGGTTCACCTCTTTCGAGGAAAGCAGCTAGTATGGTATGGGTCTTGATCGTCCGCGGTCGATCAAACGAGCGATTCGCCTCTTCGAGAAACTCGCCAGTATGAGCTACGGGTCTTGATGCCTCCGAGCGACCTTCTCTTAAAAGAAGAGGAAAAAGCATATGTGTGTGCCTTCATTTATATAGAGCTTTATAGACCGTATAGAGCAAAAGATAAAATCAAATTGCAAAAGCGGGTGAAAATCGCAGAACCAAAGCGGACAAAAAAACCCTCATCGGCGTGGTTTATGCGCGTGAAGCTTCGAGTCTTATGACCGACAGCCGCCGGCCGCATCTTTCCTTCATAGCGCACCATGGCCTTCATGTCAAGCTGCGTACCGTGTCTTACCGCCAGGATCATGTCTTTATTGCTCCAGAAGATCTTCTCTTAAAATGTATGGTTAATGAACCCGCAAATTTATTGAAGAATTTGTTATTTTTAAATATTTGATATATATTTTTGAATGATTAGATGATGTCATCCAAAAATAGAAAGGCAACTGATATGACACTTAAAATACTACTAGTCGAAGCACGAATCTTGATGTCAAAAGCAAGTTGATCCTAAGTTGAAACTAATCGAGATCGCACTTAAAATATCATTGGAAACTTTGAGATAGTAAATCGCTAAATGGATGTTTATAAGTCAATCGAGTATCTTGGCGGATCTATGGTCGAATCTGTACGACTTCATTTGAGTCAAATACTTAAAATACATCAAATGATCAAATCATTTTGGTGGTTCGATGGAGTGGAGTCCGGATTTTACATGTACAAAAGCGTCGCTCTTATAATCTATAAATAGCGCCGTTCTCCTGAAGGAAGCACGAAAAAAGAGAGAGGCTCAAAAAGCGAAAATCCTCCAAAATAATCGTTACTCGGCCGACTCCGTGCGTTGGTTACCAACCGCCATGCGCCCGGCCACCGTCGATTGTATCGATCCTCGTCGTCATTCGTCTCCAGCGTTGTCACCGACTATCGTGTCAACTATCGTCGTAGATCATCTGTGCCGGCAGCCTTCGCGTGCATTATCGCCGCCATCGCCATTAGATCATCCACGGCGACCTTCGGCCATTGATCGTTGGCCTGTTCACCATCATCTGCTCTGGCGACTATATATACGTTGTTGTCGATTCGAGATTCTCTTCTATACCTATCATTATGTAATCCCGTTATTGGGAATCTTTTGTACTCTAAAACAGATACATAGTGGAAGATTTTTACTGGGCTAAGCCCCGTGATTTTTTCCCTCTTTTTGAAATTTTTCCTAAAATTCTAAAATTTTTATTAATTTAAACGTCACATTATTGTGTGATGGATTCCATGAAAAAAATTAAAGTCATTTTTATTCTACCACAACTGATTTTCTAGCACGCAACATATTGTCCCAGGATTTACAATGACATAGCATACAAACAACGACAACTACAATCGGTCAGGTAGGATTTAGTGATGAGGACAGCTATCAGTATAACAGGTAGGATTTGGCGACGAGAGTACAAGTGGTGCAGGAGAGGTAAGGCGCAGAAGAAAATGGGTTTCACGTGCAAGAAAAACATGTTTCAACAGCCTCGTAGCTTCGTGAGAGTGGCACGGGATGAGAGTTGGATGAGCCTTTAACGGAGTGGTAGTTTTGATAGGGAATGAGATATATGGGTGGGAAAAGTAAATATTAGGGTTTAGATGTTAGATATGTAATTAATATAGTTTTTTAAGTATTTGTATGTAAATTCCCCTAAAAAAATTAACATAAAGTTAAATATTTATCATCAACTAAAAATAATACAAATTCAAGATAGCTGATTTATGATGTGGAATATAATGACAAGTAAAAAATAAATAAATGACTCTCAAATCTTTGACTCCCTAAAAACCTAAATTTTTAACCAAGTCACCAAAATCTAAGGCTACAAAACAAACAACAATCAAAACCATAAACAGTTAAAGGATGGGCAGTACATGGATATAAGTAAAGAGTCCATACGACATCCACACATAACCAAAGCTCTAGCCAAAAGCTACAAGCTTTATGTTTTAATAAGAGAAGATTAAAAAACACAACATAAATAAACATAATAATGAATAGTAAACCCTGAAAATGAAAATAATAAATACAAATAAAATATGTATTCTAAACAAAAAGGCCGAGAAGTAGAGATTAGAGACAGAATAAGAATTTAGGGATGACTCAAACCAACCTTCAAGCAAGCCACCCATGACTTGATTCTGAATTAGGTTCGAGTCAAATGGATTGGCTCGTGAATCAACTCGAATATGTTCAAGTCAATTGTGATCCACGTCAATTTTCGAGCAATTTTCAAACCTTCAGTATTCATATTATCCCAAACTTTATGCATACAAATCCAGGAAAAGTGATCAAAGCCAGCATAGCATGAGGAGTCAAATAAATTTAATCTCCTAAAGCCTTTTAAAGAGACTTGATTTGGGGACCACTCAGCTTTACCCCTATCTATTTAATTCAATCAAAATATAGAGAAGGAATGACCAACACAACATGTCCACCTCATCATCACACGGGAGTACATCAATGAAATAGTAGTGTGAAATAATTCAATGAAATAGTAGTACAAAATTTAGCCTATCTATGATATGCTACTACCCATCTTTGAGATGTATCACAACTTGAAGATTTGAAATAATCAAGCAGCATAGTTACTTGACTATGTGGTCATCAAGCCAAATAGCTCTCCATGTGAATCCCTAGTCCTCAAAGTAATCAAGAAGGATGGTAATAGGTTCAAGTGTTAACTATCAAGCATTTAATAATATCACCTTGAAGAGTCAGTCAATACCATCTTCCTCACATACATGATCTCTTGGACCAATTAAAGCTTGCATCCATCTTCTCAAACCTTGAACAAATCTAAATTCATGAATAAAATACTTGGAACACTGCAAAATAAGATATTGTTTGTACAAATAGATGGTTATAGCTTGTACCCTTTGTAATTCTCTGATAACATTCATGTCTCATGAACAACCTCATGAGACCCTTCCTAAAAGACTTTATCATTGCCTACCTAGAATGCATCATAATACACCATCGCAAATGAGAATAACAGTTCATACACGTGAAGAACAAATCTGACTTCTTAAAAAGAATCAGCTCCATTTTCTTTTTTTTTAAAGTAAAATATCATTAATAAAAAGAAATCGATACAAGAATTACAAGATCAGCCAAGAATAGTAAAAGGGATAGCCCACAACAGAGAGTTACAAACCATACAAACGCCAAAGGATTGTAGCATTCATTGCTGTGAAGAACCTTTACTGGAGTCGCTCCATCCCATTTGTTTTAGATGAAAGAACAAGGTACAAGACTAGATTAAGCACTTTTACGTGAAGTGGAGGAGGCAAAGAGTCCAAGTTTAAGGCATGAGAAACTTCACTGGCAGAAGACGGGAAGGCTCAGGGTAGGCTACCAAGGCAACAGATGCTTTGAATCGAAAGTGGACTTCCTTACCTTGTTGTTTCCGTAAAAGTGCGGGAGAGCAATCCCTTAGCATTGCAGGGGAGGAGGACTGATTGGACGAATCAAGAAACCAAGTTTTAAAACAGAGGCTAATATGAACTCTAGTTAATTTTCTCTTATATTTAACAAGAATTAGAAGCCAAATTTCTCTAAAATAATCAAACTATAAATTGCTTCTTTCTTTTTTTCTACAGTCCATTCCAAACAAAGGCTATTCAAAACTAAAGTCAACGCACCTCTGAGATCTTGTTAACCATGCTTGACAAGCGTAGGTTTATACTCCACATAAGTACTTACTATGACTTCAGAGGAAGCTTGAAGCAACATTAAAAAATTTACATGCCAATTATCAACGCCCATTAAAAAAACAAAATTTTGGACGAATATTGTAGAAACATGGTCCGATGAAAGCTGAATGATTGTACCAGAGAAGAAAAGTAAACGATACGAGAAGCGCCTGGAAATGAACAGATGGGTACCATAATTTATATTTGGCAAAACAAGCAATTTTAGTTGCTTTCCATTACTATTATATTTGATATTGACATAATTCAATACAAGTTCTCCATGCTACATTTATATCCAACAAGAGCACCCATTGATAAACCGTTCGCCACACAACTTCTTAATTATACACAAAACCCAATATCCCCAAAAAGCAAGCAAATACATCAAGCAGTCAAATTAATTGTATTCATCAAGCTTGAGATCGCTAAACAAACCAAGGCGATTAGGTTGATTCCTTTCTCCTCGAAAGGCAAACCTTTCTCACGAATCCCTGCTACTGTTGAGCTTCTGGATAGCACAGCACATCTTCCTTCTGGACCCGACCGCATTGATCCCCATATCTTTGAGATCCTCCAGCGTCAGTAACGGCAGTACCTCATCATCCACTTCGTGTATTTCGAAAACCGGCGTGTACTGTCCAAGGCCTAACCCCTCCAGAAACGACCGTACTCCACCCGTCCACCCTTTGCATCCCTCCTCCGAGGGCTCGTCCCCTCCGTTGGAGACCCTAACCCTAGCCGAACCCCGACGGTCGTTTCTGTCAGAAGGACTCTCGGAATCCTCCACGTACTCATCATCTCTAGCTTCCTCCCCGCCGCTTGACTTCAAATCAGTAGCAGCGGGGTCGAATCCGTTGTCGATCCGAGAGTTCCAGTTCGTACGGGCCCGCCGCGCGGACGCCGGGGCGGTGACTCGAGGCTTAGTAGAGGGTTTAGAGCCAACAAGGGTCGAGGAAGTATAAAGGATTTTGGAGATCTTAGGCCGGCGAGAGGGTGGGTCGTAGGAAACGGATGCAGTGAGCTGGTCTCCGATTTCGCCGAGGCGGACGCTGGGGCGGCGCTGTCGTTTGGCAGTCGAGGACGGGATGAGGGTTTCTTGTCCTGCATGTAAAGGGGGCGGTGGACCACCGTTTTCCGGCAGATCTAGTTGGTGGAGGTCACCCATCGGAGCTCCGGAGAAGAGTGTAAGCTCGAGAGCAATGAAGAGAAGGGGATGTTCTGACTTTCGGAGGAGAGGAGAAACAAAGGCGAAGGGAAGCGTGAGATGGAAGCCGGCTGGAATTACTTGGCGTTAGATTATTGGCACACATACAAAGAAAGGGAGATTTACATACATACACCAGTCAAATTTTTTATTTATATATTTAACACTCAAATTCACTATTTTACAAATTTAACATCTAAATCATTCTAACACAACATTAACACCACTTTCAGTCTCCTCAAAACTTCCCATAACTATTCATTTCTTCCCAACACAATGCAATTCGCCTCAGTTACCAAGTCATCTTTTCTCAAAGCTCAACGCCGATTCTTTCTAAGCGGTGAAGCTCCCCTGTAAATGCTTCTCATCCCTTAGTAATGCTGTTATTTCTTCCCAACAGACGCAGCTTCATATCAAGCGTGACATATCGACACACCATCGCTCCCCATTTCAGCGGTTCTCTTAGGGCAATGATCATCATCCTTCACATTGCATCCAAGTGATGCCACTTAGCGCCTTGGTCCCTGGTAGCCTCGTAGGAGGTAAACACTTCAAGCCACTTTTTTTTCCTTTTCTGGGTTGGCTGATCAAGCCACATTTAGATCTCTGGTTCTTCCTAACAGCATGCGAAGCTCATCCTGTCCGACAAGGTCGGAGTCGGACCTCCTCATAACTCATCTCTGTACCTCCTCACTGCTCTTTTAACTTCTATCATCTACCATTATGAAGTACTAGGCTGAGATTCACGTGAAGGAGTTAGAGGTAAGTTTCAGAAACCCTCATTTCACATTCTCAGTACTCCCGCGGAGGTATAGGCTGAGATGCATAAAGTCGAAAAGCTATTTGCAAGTTTCAGAAACCCTCATTCCACATTCTCAATACTCCCGCACAAGTATAGGCTGAGATGCGTAAGATCGAAAAGCTTTTTTGTTGTTTGTGATAGGAAAGATGCTGCGTCACTTTTTTTTTTGTATGATTGATGATAAGCACAATTTGAATTTATAATACAATGCTTATGTAATCTTAGACAATAAAAATAATGCATGTTTAACTTCTGTTTGCATAGCAAAAGCATACCATAGAAGGATGCGCTATCACATGTATTCATTGTCCCTTTTTTTTTTTTGTATTCCTTAAGAATCATTATTTTTTCATATTTAATAAGTTTATGTAATTTTTAGTATAATTAGTTTAGAAGCATAAACAGAAATGAATGTCTTTTCAAAATGGTAATTGGGAATGGGATGTATTTTGATATTATGAAGTAGAAGCACTTGTTCATAGTGAGGAATAAAAACTAATTGTACTTTATTTGATGCTATATATAATTCTTAATATATGAATTGACTAAAATATTTTTTCAATAATATCAAGAATGAGCTTGAGTCAATCGTCAACAATAGGAAATGTGCTCCAAAATAATCAAGTGAGATGCAGGTGTAACTTACAATGTATTATATACACTACTCAAATAGGACCGAATATTGGGAAAAAATTTTATTTATGCCCTTGGAACAGAACACAAGATGATTATGGTTTTTTCAATTTAGTAGATGAAGTTGAACCTTCAATACATGATGTGCTTCGTCTGTTAAGAGCTCGTGATGAGATGGTTAGAATGAAGATCGAGCTCATATTAACTCTTATGAAAATTTGTATTTGAGTTGTTGTTATTGTTCTACTATACTTTTTGGTTATTTATCGTAATATGTGTGGGTGTGTGGTTAAGTGTTAACATAAGCTTATGTGGTTTAGATCGATCGTCGTAATGTCATAGTCGTCAATGTACCCTTGAATTTCAATTATTATAACATTCAACTCTATCGTTGTGTTTGAATATCACTTTGCGGCTGGTTAGTACTTGTAATTTCTAAAATAATGGAATCCTGAGTATTGTAGTCATAATCATTAAAGTGTTAATATGTATGAAGCTTATTTCTAAACTGTGAATTTCTGCAGATGAAGCTTGAACTGCAGTTTTATGTCTTGATTTGATTTGTTCGAAGTATGTACTTTAATTTTAATTTTAATTTACTATTTAATGCTACGGAATTTGAGTCTTCCCAAAATGAGCTCCAAGCAATGCTGAAAATGCTTGTCATGTGTTCTGCTACTGCAACTTGGTTTGCATTGTTTTCACTTGTTAAATAGATTGATGTTTTGTGATGAGTTGGTTATACTTGAGGAGCTTATGTAAATGCCTTGATGTTTAGTGATGTGTTGGTTGTAATTGAGGAGCTTATGTAAGCGCAATGCTCTTGTTGTACTTTTTTTTATCTAATTAATAAAAATTTCATTCTGCTTTGAAAAAAAAAAAACATAGCAAGCCACTACCTATTAATTCACCTTGTTGAGCTTATTTCGAGCACTTCAAAAGCACTACCAAGCTTCCTTAAGACCAGTAGTTACATTACATATAGCATTTGATCATAATCGAGGGAAGAAACTAACTAGCCATCAATTGTGACTCCATCTCTTCACATTGTCATGACCCTCATCAATGAGATTGCATCAATCTTAGGTTATAATTATTCTTGAAATCCCACTTTTATGTCCCCAACCACCTGACTCCACCATAATCTCATATGCCAATTGGTGCAGCAAGTGAAGAAAAAAAAATGATGAAATATGCCCTCATATTCTAAACACCAATCCAACAAACCTGTTACACAGCAAGTCAACATTCATCTTCCTTATTAGAATTTAGTGGGACTAAAGCCTAATGAACACCATCTTAAGCTAAAGAAAATTACATTAGACTTAATTTTCTTTGAAATCAATTATTTATATAGTAGCATACCTAGCCTCAGGTTCTAAGAACCTCCTGTCATGTTGTCTTTGTCGAAGGACATGAAGATCACCACCTGGACAATACTCCATTTCTAAGCATAAGAGGTTGTCTATTGTAAAATATACAAATAATGTTGGAAGAAATGGATGATCAAGCATTCTGAAATCACATCACTGTCTTTAGCACTTTGCGGCTGGTTAGTACTTGTAATTTCTAAAATAATGGAATCGAGATGATGTGTAATCATTAAAGTATGAATATGTATAAAGCTTATTTCATCTGAAGAAATAATGGAATTATGAGTACTTTAGTCATAATCATTAAATTTAACTAAGATAAAACATATAAATTTCATATATTGCACATCTTAAAATAAACTCAAAACCTTTAAAATTAATCTTATTTAAAATGAAATCAAAATATCCTTATTTGAAAAGATTAGAGTACCTCCCGTAATAGATAAAATTAGAGAGAGCTACTTTAAATAATTTAGTCACATAAAACAATAACTATTTGTTAGTAAATATATTCTACTAAACCTATGTTAGAAAGTATTAAAAAAAGGCCTTATTTTATCATAATTAAATGAGAATTTAATATTTAATATGACACATTGAGGAAGAAGGATACAATGATATTCATACAATTTTATTAAAAACTCAACATGAAACAAACAACTAGAGTTTGTGAATTAAATAACCTGATGTATCATATGATAAACATATGAACCAAAAAATCTCTCAGCAATTAAATAACCTGATGTATCATACTTTTTATTGATTTTATAAAAATATATATAAAGCAAATGATAATTTCAGATTCTCATCAGTTTCCATCTAATGCCAAACTTTCCAAACTAAAAGGCATGTTTACACAACTCAGTTTCACCACAAATTGAAATGACTTAACAAGGCTAAGCTGTATAACCTGTTATAAAAACGCAAGGAATGAAGGATTATATCATTCTAAAGAATTCAGAGAATAAATTATAAAAGTAACTGGTTCATCCTGTAGCTTCACCTCCAATAAATTATAAAAGTACTGGAGAAGGTCTTCATACTGGAGCTAGTTCCCAAAAATGAACCCTTTCCACTAAATTGCTTACTGAAGGAGTTCTTCATACTAGCACTAGCACCCATAAATGGACTCTTTCAACTTCTCATCATGCGATCTGAAATTGACTCTACACCGGCATCTACATATGCAATTAGACATATCATGTTTCTTCCCTTTGCCTCATACATCCCAGGCAGTTTCAACACCAGTTGTTCAACATTATTTGAGCACACTTGGGAGGGAGGGTCATATATATCAGTTTCTGATGTTAAGCACCCATAAGTGGAATGTACCTGAGGGCAAAACGACATTTAGAAGACAAATATATGAAATCAAACATATGTACTTTGCACCAATTTACTTCTCAGTCGCTAGCTCTGCTCAACCCTTTATAGATATACATTTACATAATATAAGAAAACTAGTAACAAAATATTGAAGAGCTTTGAAATTCTTCCCTGATTATGTACTTTGCACCAATCTTTACGGGAGAAGGATGAGACCCATACTCAACCAACTCCTTCTGCCTGGTACAATTTTAACCATTAAAACACAAACATGCAACAAGTTATGCAATACAGAAATTCAAAGCTATGCTCCATAGCACTCGCTTTCCCATAAAATTACCTCTATTTCTATCCTCTTTCTCCTTCGGTCTGCTACAAATTGACATAATAGAAAATTAGAAATTTGTGTACAGATAATAGGAAATTAAAAAATAGTGCATAAAAAATTTTCATACCCTTGGCTTACCAGAAAGCTCATTATCAAAGTATGTTGTAATATGAAACTGATAATAGGAAAATAAAAAATAGTGCACAGATATATAGCATTGATAATAGCAAGATTTATATAAAATGAAAATGTGAGGAACAAAATATATGTGACTTTGTCAAAAAGTCTATATTATCAAAAACTAAAAGTAGTCACATCGGATATAGTTCCCAAAAATCTGTCAATCTAAGTTGTTATTTCTCAAATTTCTTCCATTCTAATTGGTAACTTAGCACAGGTTCTACTATCAACGGTGGTGCTCATGGAGGTACGCATACTTGTTTCTTCATCTACTTGATTTAACAGATTCTTGCATGTAGTTCTGTGGTGTCCCCATAGGCCACACCTGCTACATTTGTGGACATTTCTTTTTTTTTTTTGGCTATTTTTTTCTAAAAAGTTCTTGAATCTATTTTTTTTGGTCTCCCGCGTAGCCTCAAAGTTTTGGGAACCTAAATATAATATTCACTGTCCAAATTCTTCCATTGATCTTTCCCCAGAAGAGTTGTTATTGCTCCTTCGTATGCCTTTTGGTACCTACAATTAGTTAAATTTGCTTAACATATTAGAAACAAATAAGTACAAAAGAAGGATATTAAAGTCATACCTATTAACATGATAAATATCATCAACATATGTATGCCACAGAGGGTGTTCCTTACTCCCTACAACGGCAACTGCATGAATGCAAGGTAACTCAGTCATCTGCCATTGTCTACAGGTGCAACATTTATTTTCAAGGTCTATTTCATGCCTATCACAACGCCCCTCTACCTTAACCCTTTGTGATGTTGATTGCCTGATGATAAAGTACTCCTTTCGAGTTGTAATTTCTCTGATGTACTCCTCAATATGGGGAACTAACTCACTGTGCCATCTTGCAGAGTCGATTTTTCTCTCAGCTCTTTGTTCCATGATCATTCTTCTAATCATGTCAACAAGATCTACAACTGGTTTATCTCTCACAGGTCTAATCCAAGAATTGAAGGACTCTGTCATATTGTTTGTATTATAACAATTTTTTATTTCAACTGAAAATGTACTTTTAGACCACTTATAAGACAATGCATGTAAGTATAAATAAATTTGTGGGCTAATATTATATATTTCAGAACAACTTTGAATTAAACTCATGCTCGTGTATGCATTCAGAGACCACACAAGCTATGCAATTTATGACTATGAGGACAAGGAAAATATTTTTAAGGTTCTTCCATGATGATGATACAAACCCTATGCTCTATATTAAGAAACACGAGTTTGATTGCTTCACCTAGTCCTTTCTCCATATCTAATATGAATGCTAGTGGATATAACTCGTAGCCAAGACTTTCAAATAAGTTTTCTAGAAACCATTGCCATGTTGTCTTAGACTCACTTTCTACCACTGCAAATGCTAGGTAAAACCCATTTGCCATCAAGAGAGTTTGTAGAACACCCCTAAGTACTGATTATTTGACAAGCACAAGCCCTATTAGATGTATGCATCCTGCCAGAAAACTATCAATGTAAATCTTGAAGCTCACATACAAACGCCTGAATGACCAATCATCACTATCGTAAGTATAAATGATGCGAGAACCGAGGTTTCTATCAATAAACTCTGCCACAAGTGAAGGCACTAATTTGTAATTATCATCGATTGATCCAAATGCAATGCTTCGAGCTACCTCTCTAGATCGCCATAACTTCATGTATGGTAGTGATAAGTTGACTCCAAACCATTTTTGATATATTTTGGAGGAATATTTGGTTACTTCTTCACAATATCTTGTATTTCTTCGGCAACCCAAGTTGAAGTTGTCAATCTATTCCCAGCTCTATTAATACCTGGACATGTATGTACTGTAGTATATTTCTTAACCTCAAATGTTTGACCATCAGCACAAAGTGATGCTCTAATTCTCCATGGACAATCTTTGTATGAGCAAGTAGCTATAACACGGGTTTTATCACTAGCTTTGATCTTAATCCCAAAATTATTTATAATTGCAGTGGTTCGTAAGGCTTGTTTGAAAGTTGTTGAATCTTGAAAACATGCACCGACTGTTACAACTTTGGCATTGTTAACTTCATCGAGTAGAGAGTTAGAAGCATCAATACTGATGGGATAGGAATGATTGCACTCAAGCATGTCACTATGAAAACAAACATCTTTATCTTGTGACAATGTGTTATTTACATTATCTTAGTCTATTGCAATCACCACCTCAACCTTGATACTTGCAAAATACTCCTTAATCATTTGCAAAACTTCAACGTCACTTTCAATAAGTCTATATTCTTTTAGAGATGTCCCAAAAATATGATAATATAACTTAAATACATATCCTTGTAGCCATGGGAAAATTTCTTCCACATTCTCTTTAAGCACAATAAAATTGAGTAGGTCTTTCTCAAGCTTAACCGTCTTTCCCTTCATATTTACTTCTATTTGTTTTCTTGACTTCAACCCAATGTCCACCAAATTTGAAGATTACATGTACCGACTCATATCCGCTTTTAAATTAAAATTTAGTCATCTTCATCTATAGGTAAAAAATAATTTCTCATGTTAACCAAAATCCAATATAATTAACAGAGAAAACATTATTTCTATTTTTCTATAACTTTCAAGAATACAGAAAAAACACCATTGCAGTTAAGTACAAAAAAATCTATAAAAGTGAAATACATTAAAACCGCAATAACTTTAGGTGTTAGATATGTAAATACATAAGAATTGTGTGGTATGTATGTAAATCCCCCTTCTTTTTTTTATGCAAAATATAACAGTAAACAATTTCTATTTATGACCAATCTGTAAAATCCCCCGAGTAAATTAATAATTTTCAGAAGAAAATCACAATACAATGTTTCTGTTTTTCACTTTTATTTTTTTCTTTTTTGTTAGGCAGTCCCTACTACAACTACAAAATAAAAAGCAATACCCAAGTTCAATAAAACCGCATTACATCGCACCTTTGAGATAATCTGAATGGCATGCAGCGGTAGTTTGCAAAAAAATCTAAATATCGCAAGAAGAAGATCGTCGATGGCTAAAGGGAAAATGCGGGAAACATTGATGAGCTTTGGCGGTTAAGAACGAAGCGCGTCTTAGGAAAACCAAAGTGTTGGAGCTTTTGAGGAGGTGCGGATATGAGTTGTGAGGAGGTTCGACTCCGATATTATCGGACATGATGAGCTTCGTGTGCTGTTAGAAAGAACCGGAGATCTAAATGTGGTTGATCACCCAGCCCAGAAAAGGAAAAAAAAAGTGGCTTGAAGTGTTTACCTCCTACATGGCTACCAGGGACCAAGGCGCTAAGTGGCTTCACTTGGTTGCAATGTGAAGGATGTGAATGATCACCCTAGCAAGGCAACCGTTGAAATGGGGAGCGATGGTGTGTCGATATGTCATTGTAGTAGGGCTAAAAGCCTGTTAGGAAGAAATGAACAGTTACTAAGGGATGAGCTTCACGCACTGTTGCTAAAGGATGAGCTTCGCCTACTGTTAGGAAGAACCGAAGCGTTATGGGAGCTTTTGAGGGAAGACGGCTTGGTAACAGAGGCGAACTGCGTCGTGTTGGGAAGAAACCAAGCCACGGAGGTTTTGAGGAGACGTGAAAGTGGTATTACTGTTAGAATGATTTAGGTGTTAAATTTGTAAAATAGTGAGTTTATGTAGTAAATATGTAAATAAAGAAGTTTGACGTGGTATGTATGTAAATCCCCCAAAAAGGAATTAAACACATATAATTATAATTATAAAAATTTAACTTTATATATTTTATCATACATTTAAATAAATAGATATTATCTTTTATATTTATTTGAGTAAACACATTTTTAAAGAATTTTACCAAAATAACTTATTTAGAGATAATTTTTTTATATTATAGATTGTTCTTTGAAATCTTATCCTTCAAAATTAAATTAAATATATTTAAATTTGAAATCATTCGAATCGATTTTAATATGATTCAATTATGGGTTTAAGATTGGTCTAAAAATCTAAGTTTAACTGTGATAAGACCAGTTGCTCAAGTGAGAGGTTCAAACAATATGGAGTAGATTAGCACGTCTAGCGATGACCTCATGGCACTAGAGGTACAAACAAAGTCAAAGAGATCTTTCATGTTATGATGTTCCGTGGATGAAGATGGTGATAGAATTCTAGAAAAGATTGAATCTACATGACAATCAATAGAAGTCATGATTTTGGTTTTAGAGTCTGCAAAAAGATCGTAAATTGTAACAAAATTAATTGTGAATCACGAGTCATTGAAAAAAAAAAATCCAACTTCCAAGTATAGCCACCATTGAAATCATTGTCACTCAGTGAGTGTTTGGAAAAGGCATGCACTTAAATTGAATCATCAGTTCCCCAAGGGAGAAATTTAGTTTATTTAGTCCTAGATTCATGACCTAATTAAAGACTTAAATGAGTTGTCCTTGAATATAAGAGATCATCCCTTATTTACGGTATTTTAATCTAATATACATTTTGAAGCATATTTTAAAAATAAAATATGAGGGCATATTTATCCAAAGACATATTATCAGCAATATATAGTCAAAAAACTTAAAAGGGGGATTGGTCTAAGTTATTGAAAAGGCTTATTTGAAAAAGTCAACAAGGCGGTGAATATTCTTAGATGAGGATTTGATGAAGTTAGTGAAGAAGCTAAGCTATCGATGATGTTGATTTGGTGAAGTTAATGTTGGGATTGAGTTTTTAAAGAAGGAACTAAGAAAGTTTATTTTGTAAGGGAGCTATTAAGGATGACTATGAACAATTTGTTGAAGAAATATGAGATGTGATATTGAGAAATTTGATTTGGAGAAGTTGCCCATACAATAAGGTCGATTACTTTATAATACAAAAGATGATGGTCCTAAATTACTATGATATATTAAATAATAGATCATTAGCTCAAGCACGATAAGCGATGTCTTGAAAAATAACTACCAAAAGGTATATCCAAATAAAAAATCCTCAAAGCTTCATGGTTTTTCTCCTTGGGAAATGGTTTGAAGGTAATTCATTATATCTAGATTTTATGATAGGTCTGATCAAATAATATTTACTCATTACTAGCACGTAACCAACTAACTATTAACCACATGTATGCTCTTGATTAGGTGCAAAAAAATGAACCATTAGTTTCCCATCATTTCAAATTCTATATATTTATAAACATTCAAAAATGAAATGTTTTCCAAGGTCTCACAACCCATCCACATTTTCTAAAGCCACTCCTTAGTCAAGTTTTTAAGGGAGTGAAGGAGGATTTGTACGATAACAGTTCTTTGTAACATGGACAAAATAATGGGGTTTGATGGTGATATCAAGCAGATGATGCCAGATGAATTTTTTTTATTTTGAAAACTAGAAGTATGTTTGATAACTGATTATATAATGTAATTAAATAAGCTTTGATAACATTAAAAAAAAAATTTCTTAGGAGGAGATCTCATGTATTTTTCCTCCAAAATTTTAACATTATTAAGTTAATGTTGTCAAAACTCTATAAAATATCCATTGAGCGTGTACTTTGCTTCAAGGTAAGCTTAAAATTAGGTAGAGAGAGAGAGAGCAAGCGAGAGAGAGAGAGAGTGAGCGAGTGAGAGAGAGAGGGAGAGAGAGAGTCCAACAAATGGCATTTAAGCAAAATAAGTGATCATTCCTCATAATGTGTCATGACATAATGATCTAAAATTTATGAACTTTTGCTTCTTCTTCTTCTTCTTCTTCTTCTTCTTCTTTTTTTGTTGGTGAGAAATTTCTTAATCCAAGCATCAAGAGTAGCACTTTTTTAGAGTGAATTGGATGGTGTCCCCTTTTACTCATTTTAAATGACTTTATAAGAATGTAATAAGTTCAGCCAAAAATACTTAGAACCTATCATATTAGTGTCAAAGAAGCCCGATCAGCATAAGTATAATGATACAATTTACTTATCAAGTGGATTCACCTAATAAAGTCATGAAATCCAATTATAAATTATGAGATAAATATTCTAAAATACATGAATTCAATCAAGTTACTACTTAATTAATCTTCAAAGTTTTCATAATCATCTAAAAGTATGGCCTCTGACAATTAATATTAGTAGACAAGCTTTAGTAATATCCAAATAATATATAATTCATCATTGTAGCCATTGGAAAGATTGAGAGTTGAATCTATGATTGATGGATAGAGGAACCATTATTTTTGAGCTATATGTGAGTAATATAATAATTTTTAGATTGAGCCTATATGAATACAAGTTAATATAGGCAAGCACAACAACTACCATCAATACAATCTCTTATTGGTGATTTGAATATACTATAAAATTAGCAACAATGTCATAAGTCCAATGATAATGTTGGATTGACATTTTGATGATCAATTTAGTTTCTTAAAAGCCGACAAAAATTGACATTAGGTTTTATAAATATTTATTCCAATCTACTCATCTTCTAGAGAGAAGCATATATACATAACTAATTCAGAAAGTAATCAAACATATGAGTCATGTCAAGTAAAAAAAAAAACTTAAATTAGAGGCAATGGAGGCCTCAAAAATTGATTCTTGTTGATGTTTTGATATAAATGATTTATGAATAATATATGTAGCAATGATTATAATACATTACCCCAACCTTTGGCTATCATTTTTAAGCCCTACCCGTATGTAAGGAAATGTTTGATTACGCTATTAAAAGCTTGTCTCACTAGGCAACAATCTAATTTCATTTTGGCTAGTTAATTACAAGTGTTCCAAATCAAATTATTGATATCTAAGCATTCAAAGATTTGATTTTATGTTTAAGATCTCAATCACATGATGATCACACCATTTCAATGTTGTCTAATCAATTATTTACTAGAAATCAATTTCTCTTCAATGTCTTTATAGATTGCCCCAAGCTATCTTTCATCTTAAAATTTGTGCTATTGTATTTCATAAAATTAATTGTGGCATTTTTTAAGATCTTTTAATTTTATCATAATAAAAGATCTCTATAAGGGTGGTCATGCAATTTTCTAAAAATATCATTAAATACAAAATTATTTAATAATTCATACAAAACCAATGATATAAGAAATTAATAAAGTATATTTAAATGGTAGCTCGGCTTAGTGC
Source organism: Cymbidium sinense (assembly GCA_021442155.1). NCBI lineage: Eukaryota > Viridiplantae > Streptophyta > Magnoliopsida > Asparagales > Orchidaceae > Cymbidium > Cymbidium sinense. The sequence continues at coordinate 7,705,399 of CM038233.1, read as the reverse complement.
ACTTTGGTCTATTTAACTTGTTGACAGGCTCGTGGCTAAATTTTACAAAATTTCTTATTAACTAATATTTTGGCCCTAAAATGTATATTAATAGTTTTAATCGGTAAATAATATTATTAAAAATACATTTGTTGTTCATCCATATTTATAATATTTTTTGATCAATTAATACTATTACTTAATTATTAATTAACATTAATGAAAAAAATTAAAGAAAAGTTTGGGCCGTGGGCCGAGGCCTACTAAAGGGAGAATATCAACCTTTTTACTTATCTCAAATGCTTTCAAATTGAATTCTACTTTCATTTTCTATTGAAAAGATGCCAATATATGTGTTTCCAACTTCCATGAATGTAAGTTGACAACCCTAACAAATAATGTCACATTATTATAATAAAAGTATGGAATATTACACTCATCTTAGCACTAAAGTTTGGAATATATGCGAAACAAAAGACTAAATTTTAATGTGAACAATACATATGAGGAAAAGCACTTAGTCGATTCACTTCTGAATAGTTATAGATACTTAATTACAATGTTGCTATCAAGCAATAGTGGTGTCGATAGTGGTGTCGAGGACACCAATGATAGGTTTCAATGCATCATCAGTCATATGTGCGATATAAATAGTTGATAGCACGATCAAGATCGACAACATTTATGAATAATTTTTTTGAGTGATATTCACATGAATAAAAATGAATAAATCATAACTATATTTCGAATATAGGCACAGACATCACCTCTAGACGATATCAAAGAGCAACCACGTATCGATAACATCGATAATAAGCAACAACCTATCATCTACGAGAAGTATAACATATATCATTATAAGTGATAATAAATTCTGATCAACAAACATTATATTAAATGATATACTATCGCAGTATAACATCATACAATATTATTATTATTATTATTATTATTATTATTATTATTATATATATATATATATATATATATATATATATATATATATATATATATATATATATATATATATATATATATATATATATCATGAATTTTAAATGACACATCATCAACAACAAGCATTTCATTGTTAATTGAGGTAACTAACTTATTCAACACTCTTTGAATTATGAAGATATTCTCAATTAATTAAATCTAAATCTAAGAGCAAACTATGAAATTAATATGAGAGCCAACAGTTGGGCCAACAGCCCATCAAAGATTGGGCTGGGCTACTTGATTTAGTTGTGTAGGTAAGAGATTAAAAATTCGAAAATTATAATTTGTTTAATTTTTATTTTGAAATATAAATAAAATTGAAATTATTTTTGTTTCTCATAAGGAAATTAAAATAGAAAGATTAATGCATATATAGTTTGGTCTATGAAATATTAAATCATTTATCTTTCAATATTTTTTTATATTTTTATTATTATGAAAA
>CM038233.1:6979255-7033879 GCA_021442155.1 Cymbidium sinense | reverse complement strand
CTCATCGAGTAAATATCCTGATCATGACATAATCATCATTCATACTTGTCATCTCCATAGCTAATTTTGCAAAGCAATCTGCTTTACTATTCTCGGATCGAGAGACTCGCATTAGTGATATTTGATATTTGCTTCATAAGCTCAAAAACTCTCTTGTGGTAAAAAGCTAACTCAAGTTTGTTGATTTTATAGATACCAAGTACTTAATTTATAATAAGTTGAGAATTGCCAAAAATATGCAAGGTTTGAATGCCTATGAAAATAGCTTCTTCAAGACCTGCTATCAATGCTTCATACTCAACTTCATTATTAGTTCTTGGCTCAGTCAACCCATATGATTATCTCATTATTCCTCCCTCTGGTGTTATGAAGATGATGCCAATTCTTGCTCTTGCCCTTGAGAAATTTAGAGGTTTGACTTGTTTGATCGATGAGGCTCCATCAAAGTACATTTCCCAAATTTATGATTTTTCTCTTTCATGAATGAGCATAATTTTCTCGTCAGACAAATCATCGTTAAGAGAAGAGTCTGTAGGGATGGGATGTGCGGCAAGAAAATCTGCTAAGATTTGTCATTTTACTGCTTTTGCGTAACGTATGTGATATTAAATTATAAAAGAAATACTGCCCATCTTTCTAAATGACCTATCAACGCTAGTCTTATCATCAAATACTTCAGCGGATTGATCCTTGAGATGAGGATAATCTTGTGAGATAACATATAGTAACAGATCTTTTGGACTACAAAGATCAATGCCAAACAATGCTTCTATCGAGAGTATCTCATTTCTACTCCTATCAATCTCTGACTGATATAATAAAGAGCATTCTCTTTGCTTTCTTCATTGTGTTGCACCAATAATGCTCCAAGAGACTCTTCTAATGCAGCTGTGTATATGATGAGGGGCTTCCCAATAGTAGACATTGTAAGGATTGATGGATTTAACAGGTAGCTTTTAATGCTATTGAAGGCTTCTTGGCACCCCTTGTCCCATTTGAATGGAGCATCCTTCTTCATCAACTTTGTAAATGGTTGACAGTATTCTGATAGGTTCAATATAAATCATCGGATGAATGCAAGTTGTCCTTAAAGAATGGAGCTGACATAAACTCTTCGGATGAGGCATCTCCACAATTGCTTTGATTTTAGAAGGATTGATTTTAATTCCTCTATGATGTACAATGTACCTGAGAAAATTTATAGAGGACACCCCGAATGTGTTTTAGAGGATTCATCTTGAGATCATATTTTCTAATTCTCTCCAATACAATTCTCAAGTCTTCAAAGTGATTTTCACGATTTAAGCTCTTCACTACCAAATCATCAACATAACATTCCACCTTCTGGTGAATCAACTCATCAAAAATATGGGTCATGGCTCTTTGGCATGTAGCTCAAGTATTTTTTAATCCGAAGGGCATGATTATGTAGCAAATGATGCAAATAGGTGTTCTGAATAATGTATGTCTTTCATCTTCAGGTGCTACCTTGATTTGATTATACTTTGATGATTCATCCATGAATGAGAACATGTCGTAGTTGGAAGTATTGTCCATTAGTAATTCTGATATTGAAAGTGAAAGTCATCTTTTGGACACACCTTATTTAGGTCTTGAAAATCAATGCAGACACAGATTTGACCGTTCTTCTTCCTAATTGGGACAATGTTGGTTATCCAATCTGCATACTTCTCCTCCCGGATGAAACCTGCTTTATGGTGAAAATTTCATATATACTTCCATCTTCAATCTATGTGGATAGAATGAAGATAGAAATATACTTTTTGTTTGGACACCACGTAGATCTGCGGATATTATTATTAGGGTGATCGGGTATGATATTGAAGAATAGTGTACTATCTCGAAAGATAGAAGTCACCATCCTACAATGGACCTAATCACTTAATAAAGACTCCAAAGGATAATGGGTCTTTGCATGTACCAGAGATTCTTTCCCTATTTTACATGGAGGAAAGCCCTCATAGTAAATTACATCTTAAGGAATGAGATTCCTTAAGAATACTCTCGATTAAGGTAAATGATCGTTATCTCCAAAGATTTCAAAGATAAGACTATCAATCAATTGGTTATTTTTGAAAGATCAAGTGGGATTAATCAAGAGGAGGGAGTTATTATCAAAACCAAAAGGAGATGAGTAGGGGATGCTCATGATACCAGGAAGCCTAGTAAGCATCCCAAACTATCCTATGGTTGGGCTTTACATTTTTTGAAATAGAGGAGAATTTTTTGTTTGAGTTGAATTTTTTTTAGAAATTTAGGGCTTACAATTCCATAACACAAGATCATGGAAATGCCTAAGAGGTGAGGATTTATACTTGTAGCTCATTAAGGGGAGAAGCAACCTCAAATCCTAAATCTAGGAAGCTTTGGCGAGGGCCAAAGCATGACTTAAATCTAAGGAAAAAATGGGTATATGGTTTACCTCTATAAGAGAAGATAAACCACCTGACCATTTGGACTTACAACTGCCTGGGGGTGGTCGCCAAATAACTCCTCCTACAATTTTAAATACATGTAGGCAAGTCATATGCTTTTGCAAGATAACTAGGTTGTTATTTATCTAGAAAAGAGGCTAGGTCCTTAAACTCACTCTTTAAGAGACTAGATCATGTATGTCATGAACTCATGACTTAGTTTAATGCAAATTTTGTTAAGTTTATTTTCATTTTTGGATAATTAATTTGGCATAGGCTACTTGATTTAGAAGTTGGTTATGGGCCAAAATAAATAAGAAGGATATGTGTTTTTACCATGGCTCTCAAAGCTCAAGCCATGTTCTTTGGCAAAGGTGGAATCCCTCTATAAGTAAGAGTGAAGCAAGATGATTTTATATGCATGATGTGAAACATACAATCCAGCTAAGGGGTTGCTAAATCATCTATCATGATTTTATGTCCTAGGCTTTAAGTGAGGTTATGAGTTATTTAATTTTAATTTTGAATTGATTAATTGGATAGAAAATTTATTTTTTTCTAAGAGCCTAATCGCATCCAGGTCATTCAACAAAGAAAGGAAGAAACTAGGAAAATCATGTCATCTTAATGCACAAGCTAAACAAACATCAAACAATTTTATAAAGCTAGCGCAAAAGAATAAAATGCTGATTATGATCGGACTCCACCGCACAAACCCAAAAAGAAATGGATAGCCGAGCTCTACCTTTATACAACCCGGATTATAAATGAATAATTACAATTTAAAAAACAATTCATGTTATGGGGGTCTTCACTCTTTATTCTTCTTTTCTTCTTTATTTATTTTTGGTTTGCTTCCTTCCCTTTTTCTTTCTTTCCTACTTTTAGTTGATTGGGATGTAGTTGGCTCCAAGGCTTCACATGGTGCATAAGACTTGATCTTATGACCAATGTTCATCCTAATCCCACCCCCCCATATCATTCATTCCAAATCCTAATTGCAAAAATTACATGAAAATGGGAAAAGTAAATCTAACTAAAATCATAAAATAGATATTAACTAAACACACTACACAAACCCATGCATGTATATGAATAATTTGGACTTAGCACCCCACACATGGGTAACCAAGTCCACCTAGCCTATTTTTGGATTATGCTTAAGGGCATAAGCAACTTGCACAACAAAAGTATTTATATTTTTTATTACATTTCCCCTTAAGCATAATCTCCTATGGAAGATAATGATTAGACTAAGATCGTCCTACCATTCAGTCTACGCACATACACCCTAACATCCTATCTAAAATAATACATCACAAAATAAAATATATATCAAACCATGCAACCACCCTAACATAAAGCTAGAATTGGTGACTTAATCTAATGTGTGTGATTTAAAGCTTGTGTGGTATGTCCTAGCTAGGCTTTAGAGTTGTAATTTGCTAAGTGTAAAGGATTCAATTTATAGAAGGGTGGTTTCTCTTCAAGTGATTTAATCGGTTTGACTATTTTACTTGATGTTTTCTTTTGTTTCATAAGGCCTACACTTAACAACTAAGTGTTATAAAGAGAAGAAAGAGAGGGAATCTCTCTTCCATCCCTACCTTAAGTCATTTCTAAAGCAAGTTAATTAAAGAATTTCTTTTAGGGAATGGCTTATTATATATTTTAATTAATCTTAGATTTAGAGTTTAAATAAACTTATTAAGAAAGTCATCTGAAGATTAATTGAGATGAATTACTATCACATACACATATTCATTTACTTCTTCTCCTCATGCATATCAAGCACATGGATAAATCCTAAGCATATCTTTACATGCAATTTAAATTTCTAACATACTTGAATGATGAATGCAAGGGAGTATAGATATGAGTGTAGAAACAATCATAAAGATGGAAAATCCATGCAAAAATTATAATTTTGATTTACTTGATTCATGCTTTCTATTCATTAGTCATATCACACATACACCTGTATAAGAGTTATAAGTGAGTACAGCATCATTGCTCTACACCGGGCATAAAGTCTGCTTGGGGCTAAAAGCCCTGGAATGTCCAGACTAATATACCACTTTTCTCAAATACAAATGAATGTGCAAAAAAAACTATAAGAATAAAAAATAATGCAAACAACCATATTGGTTTGATTACATGATTTATATATATGATGTGAAATTCTTCCTAAATCCTAACATAGAGATACATAGGGATAGATTTAGATAAATGTTATGTTCTTTTCAAATGAACTATACATTTGTGAATCTCATATGAATCTATATAAGGTAAGGAAAAAGGACTTCACATTGCATATTCTATATTACCAACACATGCAACTTATAGGTATTTGTAATTAATATCACTCCACATATTGATTCATATGTATTTGGAACATAAATTTTGATTTAATAATGATAATAGCCACACATATTTAATTTAAACCAACACATGCAATTTAACACCATTTAAATTTTTCTTAATTTTGAAAAGAATGCATGTATGATTACATAACAAGCAACATTTAGCATAATAAGGAAAGAAGTAAATGAAAATAAATAATTTCATTCATCTCACTTAATTTCTCAAGACAATCATACTAAATAAAGCTATTTAAAAACAAACCAAAGTTCTTTTAATGATACTTTATCTTTATGTTTGATTAAGTGAAATGAGAGACGTTTGCAGGTCCTAATCCCATTCCCCATGTATAAGTTAATTTTGGTTTAATGAGAAGGTAATTAAGTTGATTTTATGGTTTAATTAGATTAAGGTATGAATTAAATGAATTAATTAAACCTTACCTACATCATCTTAAGTTAATTGATTAAATAATTATGAGCTAATATGATATGAAACCACATGAAAATTAAATTTGCAATGCTCCTAAGAAATGAAAGGCTCATAAATGATTAATTAATTAAGCTTAAGGAGCTCACCTAATTACTCTTATGATTTTCTCACACATGTGAGCTAACCATAATTTCATTATCTCTTACTTTTGGTTATTGAACACCCAAAGAGCTACCCAAGATTAGATTAGAGAAATAGATTCAATGGGTTAATTAAGTTCATTAATTAGTTAATTAAATTTGAATTAGCTTTAGCCAACTAAAGTGAGATAGGCTTAGAGAAAGAGACAAAGAAGAGAGCCTATGTCCCAATCCCTAAATCCATTCAATTAATTGATTAAGGTTCATATATGATTTGGGTTTTGATTAATTTTGTTGATTAATTAATTAAGAGGTGTTAATTAATTAATTATTTAAGAGGGATTAGAGAAGATTTAAAGAAAACATTGGAAGAGGGAGTCCCAACCCATTTCCCTAGATTTAATCATCATTAACAGAGACTAACAAGCTTAATTCATTGACTAATTTACTATTTATTTGCTTAATTATCACTAATTATATTAAGAAGGTGATTAAGGCTTAATCTATTGATTTATCTAATTAAGCAAACAATAAAATCTCAAAAAATAGGGGAGGAAGAAGTCATCCCCATAAATATATATAAAAAGTTTGAGATTAATTGGATGGTTAATTAAGGAGTAATTAGGCTAATTATATTTCTAATTAAGCCTTAATTAAGCCAAATTCACTATTCAAAATCAATTAATAAAAATTTTCCTAGATTCTACTCTTAATGAACTTGAGTTTGTATTTTTTTTTTTTAGATTTGTCTACAATTAGTTTTGAATTTAGAAAGTTTCAGTTGATTTAAGTCATTTTTATGAAATATGTTAATTTATTTTATTAAAATAAATTATTTGAAACTCAAAATTCAATATTTTCCAATCTAAAGGTCCTTTTGACTTGAAATTTTTATGGTAGGTGTATTTTAACTTCAATTTTAATCTTTAAAAATTTCAACTTAATCTCAAATGTATTTTTAGTTTAATTAATAAAATTTGATTTATACTAAAACTCAAATTAAGCTCAAAATATTTAGTATAATTTGGGGATTTTGAGTTTGTCAGACTCCTCTCATAAAGAAGAATCCAACGAGCCCTTGTTTACAATTTTTCATTAAATATTTTCTATGAATTTTTGAAGTTTTGGGTGATTTAAGTAATTTAAAAAAATTAGAAAATCTGATTTTTCTATTTAGCACAGTGAGCACCGCGTGCGGCACTGATGTGGCACTCCACATGGTGCCGCATGATTGGATGTGCGGTCGGTGGTGACGACGCCGCGCAGACCGTGGTTGGCAGGTGTCGCGCCGTGTTCTAGTAGAATTCGCCAACGCGAGTGACCGCTTTCGCTGACCGTCGATCGGATCGGACCATCCAAAATGCATCCGCCGATCTGAAGTCCATGATCATGTGATCAAAGCACGATCCGAGCCGTCCAATTTCGTGAACTGCGGGATCTGACGGTTCGGCGCGGGAACAGTGAAAACCTAAAGGATTTGGTGAAAAATGAGAAATTCTAAGTGAAAACTTGTCCAAATGGACTCATTTTCACGTCGATTCATCAAAAACTTCTATTTTCTAATTAGGATGATATAAAATATAAAATACAGATTATCTAGGAAAAATTCCTAAATTTGCACAAAAAAAATTATCACAAATGAAAGATCCTAAGGCCGGCTATGATTTTTGAAAGTTACCTCACCACGGATGATTTTCGGTGGTGATGACCCGAGCACGCTATTGAATGAGAGAAGAGGCCTTAGAATGAGCTTGGATCTTTTCCTTCATGTCATAACAAAGTTTCCACCGGTAATCATCCTTTCCTTGCAAAAATTTACTTAATTTTGGTGTATTTCTCTCCAAAATGAAGTGGGGATGATAGTTAATGGGTTTGGGAGCTCTAGGAGAAGGAGAATGAGGAAAATGGAATAGTTCTTCAGCCTCTAATGCTTTTGTTTGAAAAGTGGCTGAAAATCCCTTTAATTTTGAATTTTTGGCTCCAAAATATTATCATTTGGCTTGGGGTGGTTGGGAATGGAAGAGAATCATTCTAGGTGGCTCATTTTGGTTGACTAAGGCATGAAAAGTGGCTACCGTGAAGAACAAATGGGTGTCCTAGCAAAGGGCAGGTGAGAGTCCTTCATTCCAAGAGTTTTAATGAGAGAGGTGAGATAAGTTCACCTCCCCATGAGTCATGGCTACCCCAACCACTCCTTGGGTCAGAAAATCAGTGTTTTTGGTGCCTATGTGGACCAATGGATGAGTGTCAAGTGGCCAAGGAAGAGAAATGACCACTTGGGCAAGTATCTTTTCTCATGGGATGCCCTTAACCCAAGGGTAAAGTGGTCATTTAGCATTGAATTTGATTTGAGCAGATTTGAAATGAGTCAAAAGTAACTTGGACCAAATTTCATATCATTTGAAGTTCATTTGATTTAATTTAAGTCAATTTGATCCATTTTGGTCAAATTGGGTCAAACCAGGTTGGGTCAAGTTCAAATGACCATTTGGATTACATTAGTTCAGTTGGTTTCAATCAATTTGGTTTAATTTTAATTTAATTTGAATTTTATCCAATTTGATCCTTAAGGTTAAATTTGGGCTAAGTTGACCAATTTGACCCAATTGACCAAATTGACTTGAATCATGGCTTGGTTTGGGTTTGGTTGATCATTTGGAATATATTATAAGCTTTGGTTAAGTTTAATTTGGATTGAATTGGGTTTTATGTTTATTTGACCCTCAAGGTTAAATTGGGCTATTGTTAGGTTGACCAATTGGTCAAATTATGTTTATTTTCACAAGTTCAATAATCAAATTGGAGTGAACTTAAGCCATTGGTTGCAATCAATTTGGTTTAGGTTATAATTTTGCTAGTTTGGGTTCATATGGGTTAAGTGCTGACTTAATCAAAGGCTATGTTTGACTTGGTTTGACCCAATTTGGGTGATTGATCATCCTAGGATGATTTTTGTTCACAATGTGAGGCTTAGATGGGCTTAGTTCAATCCAATTTAGGTTGGATTAAAATTTAGCTCGAAAGGGTGCTTTAGATCACTTTGGGTCAAGTGAGCCTAAGTGGGTCAATTGGCTTGATCAAGGCTTGATTAAAGTTTGGTTGAACTCACATATGGACTTATGATTGAAATATAAATCCATTTGCAAGTGATTTGACTCAAATGGGTTTTGATTCATTTGAAAATTTCAAGTCAAAATGGTGAATATGGGTTTAACTTGGGTTAGCTTGATTTCGATTCAATGATTGAAGTTTGTGTTTATATTTGGTTTGTGATTGAATCATGAAGAAAATCCAAGGGTTTGGATTGATTTGAGTTTGATTTGGTTAAGTTCAAGACTTTGACTTGAAAAGGCACAAGTTGGATTTGGGTTTTGAATTGGTTTCGATTATTTGAATTTATATTTCATTTATATTTATAAATAAAAATGAGAATATAAATGGGTTATGAAAGTGAATTTGGAGTGATTTGGATTTGGAATTTGGGCTAAGTCCATAAGATCAAATCTAATGGCTTAGGAAAGATTTTGGGGTTTGAATTCATAAGTTTCAATCATTTGATTTGGAATTGATGATTTGGATTTATTTTAATTTGGAATTGATTTGAATTTGAATTAATTTGAATTTGAAGTTGATTTGAATTTGAGGTTGATTTGAATTTGAAGTTAAGAGAGAAGGAAGTAAAGATTGGTTCAAGCTAAAGGGTAGGAAAGTTTTCCAATACCCTTAACCCATTCATAGGCTAACTCTTCTAAGTCTCTAGGTTAGGTTAAGTGTTCACCTAATCACTAGAAGTGTCTTAAGACTAAGGAACTCTTAATGTCTAGAGGAGTCCTTATGCAGGATGAAGAAGTTGAAAGCTCACCCAAAAGTGAGGTCAACATGCTGATTTTAGTTTAATTAACGTTCTTCAATCTCCAATCTCATCAGGAGAGCTTGCTTAATAGGCATTGCATCCGTTTAATGACAAGTTTATGAAGCTATCGATGGATAAGCATGGCATTTGAATATGTCCATGCAAAGCAATCCTTGAATTCAAAGATTGTTAGATCTTCAACTTTTCATCAAGTAGAAAGGCAGAAAGTTGGACAGGATCATCCAGCTCCTAGGTTTATTTCTTTGAGTTCATTCATAGTTTGTTTGTCCACCGTCTTTGAGTTCTTCGCTTTATACTTCTTCATCATTTGTAAGAAGAATCTCATGGAGATCATCTTTTTCAATTAATTGAAGCTTCTATTATATTATAACAAACTTTATTTTGACGAGATTTGTGGATGAACCCAAGACCTTTAGTGATAAATTTATCACTTCTTCATAATGCTTGAGGACTTATTTGGCTCCACATCCTATTAAAGATTTGAGTTCTATTTTTAGTAGTTCCAATATGAATTCCAAGCTTATGCATCATTCTTCATAATTTCTGTGGATAATATATTGGTATTCTTATTGGCACTATCTCATCAGAATTTTCATATTGAGCAGGTTGATCAAAACTGTGAGGCTGAGACTCTTCAGATTTATAAAATAGAGTTCCTATTCTGCCACTCTCACTCAACAGTGTCACATAGAATGTTATCAATTCTTCAATATTATGAACCTTCAACGAGTGATTTCTTTGAAGTACTATTGAGAGATGGGTATAATTTTGAGTGAGTCATCTGACTCTGCTAAGTGAGCTATCCTTCTTGATGTGACCTTCTGAACCCTATTTCCATAAGTAGATTCAAAGTCAAAGTCTGAATCAAAATCACTTATTTTATACTTTGCCTTTCTTAAAAACTTATAAGTTCCCTTAGATTTGACAAGAATATTTTCTTTTGCTTGTGTGTCACTTCCCAAATGAGGAACATATATTCTTGATTTAGGTGTAAAGTCAAGTGCTTTAGGGAAAGTTGACATGGCCTTCTTTCTTCCTCTTTGCTTCTGATCTTTCACCTTATGAAATTATTTTTTAGTTCCTAAAGTGGATGATACAACCTCAAGAGGCTCTATTGGCTTAAGCTCTTTAGGGATGAAATATTTTACCTCTTCATAAATCTTTGCTTCATGGATGGAGAATGATTGTAGATTGCCGTGAACTCTTCCCCTCTTGAGTTTCATATTTGATGCATAGTTGATGGGACCATGTCATACTTATGCAACCCGAACCCAATGAGCTCTAAACGATGTATCATCATTCTTGGCTTCTATATATAAATCCTGAAACTTAAGCGGAAGATTAAAAGAACAAAAGATTTTCTATCCTTTCTCATTGAAACTATGAACCATCAACTTAGTGATAATCATGTTAATGCTTTTAGACTCATAAGATTGATAGAAAAAATTGGATCAATCAAGATTGTTAATTAAGATGTCACTCTCTGATAACATATAGAGCGATTATGATGCTCTTCCTAACATAAGATTTTCTCAAAATATGATCGGAGATCTTGAGTTTGCAATAAGTCATACATTTTTTGATAAAGTAAGCTTCATAACTCTCCGGATCTTTGAGAGCTTATATCAAAGTATCTCATAGATCTTTTGACATTAAAAGAGCCTCATACACACTTAATTGTGCAGGGATTTTTCTTAAATGTGATAGAATATTATAATCTATCTTTTTGTTTGATTTAGGCTTTAGTTTAGGATTTTGAGAATGATATCTTTGAATTTCAATTTATTTATCTTTATCTTTATTTGAATTCCCCTTATTTGATGATGGTGGTAAGACTTTATCACTTCTCAATTGAACTTGAATCACCTTGTCTTGCTCAAATTCTTCTGAAAAATTAGTTTCTTCAAATTCACTTCTAATTCTAGAGGATTGACTAAAAGAGTTAAACTCACTTTTCAACTTCATATATTTCATATGTGATATTGTTGATGAGTCTTACTCTCTCTCAGATAGAAAAATAAAATCATCATCATATCTTCTTGTTGAGTCATTAGACAAAATTGATGTTAACTCGCTCTTCTTCTTCCTAATAAGAATTTTGATTGCTTGGTCAAGTTTGTTTGACTACCCTTGTCATTTTAGAGTAACTAAAGAACATCTTATATCATATAAATAATTTAGCATGTCTCTACTAAAAAAAGATTCACCATTATCTTCTTCATCCAATTCAAGCTTGATTATAAAGTCGTAAGCAAAATGGTTGTCTTGTTAGTGATATCTAAATTATTAATAATCTTTGAGTTGTAGTTCTCTTCTTGCTCTTCTTTTTCTTAGCCTTCTTCTTTGACTTATGAGGCCTACATTTACTAGACTACTCCTCGTGCTGTGATGAAGTAGCCTTATCAAAATACCATTGAGAAGCCAAAATAGGCTTAGGCATTTCTTTAAGTATAATATAAGTTCAAGTGGTGATTTCCTTAACATTGGGGATACTTGCTTCAACATTTCCACAATTTTCTTAGAGACTTGCTTCCCATTCTTCAATAATTGATTATTCTTTCTTTTGTCTTTAATGGATGATAAAAGAGACGTAATCATCCTTGTAGACTCTCTTTGGGTTGACTAGAAATTTATAATATAAATTCACATCATCGATACTTCATTTCTAGCCAATCTTTGAAGACATAACAATCTTCAATATGATGGCTTATCATCCGATGATAGAGACAGTAATTTGTATTATTGACTTGATCAGCTTCTTCAGGCCTTTTAATTTCTGGTAATTATAGACTAGCTTTGACTGCTTGTCGAAATAATTTAATCACACTATCCCTTCTAAAGGAATATTCTTTGTTCATCTTTTTCTTAAGAGATGGCCACATTTACTCATCATCTCCTGTTGCTTTCTTTGGACGCACTCCACCACTTGGAAAAGTATGAGGTTTATCATTGTCTCCCAATACCAATTTTTGTTGTGGATTAGATGGACAAGTTTTTTTTCCTATCATCATTACACAATGGTTATTTTCCTTTATCCACATTATAGATGACTCATTTTTTACCACTTGAGCTATAGGAAGCGGCATGAGCTTTGTTTCTTCATGAGTCTAAAGGTTTATTTCTCTTTGATTTATCTGCATAGATTTTAGACTTAAGGAGATTTAGCTTTTCAAATTTGGCCACCCTATCGAAAAAGTCCTGGAATATTGTAATTGATGTCATACATAAAAAATGGTGCCATTTTATTATCCATATTGCCCATTAACAGTTGGATCGCATGTTCTTCCTCCAATTGTTGTTCACATTTCATTCTTAGTTTACACCAATGAGTTACGAATTTTGTCACCAACTCATCTTTTCTCTTTTTTAATAAGGCAAGGTTAGCGATTGTTATCTTCTCGATTACATTAGTGAACCTTATCACAAATATTGACCCTAGCTCAATAAAGGTTTTGACCGAATCATTCGGCAATTTTGCATACCACTCGAAAGTAGTTGAAACCAGGCTGCAGACAAACTAGCGAAAGAGTAGCACATCATTCCCTCCAGTGTTACCACAAGTATCCTTGAATTGGGCTAGATGTTATTTTGGATTACCATACCCACTGAAAATATTAAATTTCAGTACTGAGTAACCTTTTGGGTATGACACTTGATCATATTAAACTGGGTAAGGGCGACCCTTACTCATCAACTTTTCAGCCTGCTCTGAAGCTATAATTGCCTTTATATTTTCATTAATTATTATTTCTAGTTGAGCAATTGTTATTATTCCTAGTACACTAGCCACATTCTAAATTATAGGTTGAAGAGCTAACTGATTAACTTCACTTCTCCCTTGTAACATGTACTATAAGAACATGGGTATTAGAGTATGGTGGTATAGAGGTTGTATTATTAGCTACCTATTGATTAGGATGAAACATTACATTTGATGTGATATTCTTCTACAATATATCTATCATGATATTCATTTGTGACATCATTTCATTCATCTTGGTACCAAGTTGCAAATTTTTTTTTTATCTTTGACTTCATTTGACACTACATTTGTCTTTGCTCTCTAGAAAGACGAGTCAATCAAGACAGGCTCTTCTTCTTCCTCTATTTCTCGTTGTCGTTCTGTTCCCTACTCATCTTCACGGGAAAAACTTAATTGTCCCTCTCCTTGTGCATTTGTAGGATATTGGAATGATGATGCCATTGTGCAAATCGATCATTTCTTGTTCACCATATAAATAACTTCAACTCCATAACTTCTCTTTCATTTTGATCTTCTTATTCCATCTCTTTAGAGAGATTGAAGATCCATCTTCTACTCTCTTTTATGAAGACTCTCCTTCATAAACATCGAATTTAGGTTTAGGTTCCCTGGATTCATGTTGTTGTTGATGGTGCTGAGCAGAAAGTTCATCTATATCACTGACCATATAGACAACTTTTACTTCCATAGTGTCTTGTTCATCGTCATCTTCTTGCACATGAATTTCTAATCGACTTCCAATGAATGGTTCATTATAAGGAACAAAGATTTCTTCCATTTGGGGACTACGATTATAATCAACTTTCACCTGAGGTGAATGATTGATGGATCCCAGAGGATTCTCTAGGGTGTTGACCATCATATCTTTTATCAGTGATATCCCTTCTTCTAGGTATCCACTTATGATGAGTTATTTTTGAGGAGGATTTCGAATATGTATCGATGTCACACATCTTTCTTTCTTAAATTTCATCAGGGCCTTGGCCTCCATACTTACCCTTTGGGACCTTCTGAACGGATTCTTGGGCATGCGGTTCAAGTGTCACGCTCTGATGCTCATTGCATAAAGCATACTTGACTCAATGACTAGTTACCATAAGAGATGGCAATTTCCTTGCATGATTTTAGTATTTTCAACTGTCACAAGCCTTTGAAATTTTCTTTTCATTAAGCCTTTTTCCTTGGTAACTTTAACAACTTTATGTATTCTAGAGGACAATGTTTGTTGTTCTCCTGGTGGTGGAGCTTGACATATTGAGTCTGAAGATCGCTTCACCTCACCATTCCTTTTTTTTTTTTACTAATTTTAGATTATCAAAGTTATTATGGGTAGGAATACTCGCTTCTGGTGAAAATATTATTTATTCACTAGGTTGTTTAGGTAGGATCTGCTGAGCACTCAGCTCAGCATTTCTTCTTCTTGTTTGCCTTCTAGTTAATTTGTTTCCTGATGAAGAAGCCTCAAAATCATGTATTCCAGGTACAAATATTTCATGGCTTGAATTGAGGCATTAGAGATATATCAATGACTCTTCATTACAAAGGCTTGATTGACACGTCTTTCAAAATTGAAGTCGGAGAACTCAACAGGCTAGTTGTTGGATTAGTTGGCATGACTAGTAGTTTCAAATCGAGGCCCACATGACCTGGATGAGTGCACCATGGGTACTGTGAGTTGAAAATAATTGGAAAATCCACATTACCAAATTGAATGGTAGCTCCAACATCTCATGTGTTGATGATGGTATTAGCTAAGCAGATGTTTGCACCATGGCCTAGTTAAATAGTGAAAGGAGTGCTCTATAGATCTATTCTATAAAAGTGAAATATGGGGATTAGTAATTAGTAATTATTATTTCTCCCCATACTTTCAAAAGGCGAGTACTGAAAAAAAAAAATAATAGTGTAATAAAATATATATACTTAGAATAATTCATTGACAGTCTCATACATTAGTAACTTGAATTTATTACACATTTAAATCACCATTTTTATTTTTTTGAATTTTCAAATATTTTGTTGCTATTATAGCACATATATGACTAGCCAAAGATGGAAAGAGAATTCGATCCCCAGCAGAGTCGCCAAAAATCTATGGGCTCCAAAACTTTGTCACCGACCTCTCGACAGTGAATGAAGAGAGTGATTTAAATATCGATGTAATTTTAAGGCGAATGGAATAAATAAGACACTACAAAGATTCATTTTGTGAGGACTTTCTAGGTATAGCTAGCCTCTATACACCCCTCCCAATACTGAGAGAAAACTTTCGATTAAGGCTAGTCGTTAGGTCATTAAATGCATAGCATATAGATGTGGATTTTAGAATTTATATTTTATGAAATTCAACAATTTTTACTTTAAGCGGATGGTTGGGGGAATGATGACGTGCTCGATCTAGATCCATGGTTCCATCATCCCAGGTTGTTGTGGTCCTTAGTCTACTTAGATATGAGGTCAACCCAACCTGATCGAAGAATCCTTATCAGCAACACATGGGTTACGTTGTCTAAGAAATCTTTATAGACCTGGGGTAGTGTTTGTCTAAGGAGACATGCTTAAGTCTACCTTAGCTAATAAAGGGTTTTTTACCCTATCAGGTGTACCCTATGGTTCACAACTCAGAGGATAGAGCCATTGGGAAGCATACGGGCTACAGTCATGATTATAATATAATGGTTATATTTGGCAAAGAACCACCATCGAGAACTGTTAACTGCATCATATGTGAGCTCTCCAAGCCAGCATTAGGACACGACCACATTCTTACTAGTATGAGATTAATTGAGAGAGAACATAGTAGAACACTTGATTTGACATTGGCTCCTTTGTGAGCTAGAGTTTTTCTTTATTCACCTCCAATAAATAATTACGAAAGGTAAGTTAAATTTTAGCTTTAAGTTTTTAGATATTGAATTTCTTTTAAGCATTTAACACTTAATGACATATTAGATTTTGCATTTAGATTGACATTTGATTTTGATTAATTCAATTTGAGCTTACAAGCACATTTTGATTGTAGGTATCCCCTCCGGTTGAAATCTTTATTCAACGTAGCCATCATCGGGTAGATGTGTTGTTTGATCATTTAATTTATTATTTTAGATCCTGTCGACTCTATTAGTTTAATAATAGATAATCAGATCTACTATCATATGACAAAATTAGCTTCTCAAATATTTTAATAAATTAAAATTCTTATAATAATTGAATTTTTTAAGTTTTGTTAACTCGGACTCGGTCTTAAGACCAAACTGGGAAGCAACCCGCGTAACATCCTCAGACACTAAGTTTAAGCATTCATCGTAGTGTCTGGACCAATGCGGGTGTTTAATAATTCAAATAACTTTTATTTCTAAATCTAAAGATTAATTTCATTTTTTATTTAATTCTAACTTAACCTAGGCAGCCTTTTTAGTCATTAAAATTTACACTTTAAATATCTATGTTTGAGCACATACATATATTTATAGCTTAGATAATTTCATCTAATTAACGAACTTATTGATTTTGAAAATCATAATTAGAATGAAATTCCATAATTTTTGGATTGAAAGAAAGTTCCTTCATTCGTGCGATTTAATTTAGCATTCTGCTTATACAGAATTATAGATCCGTATTTATTTTAAGTTTTCAAATGATTTTCTACCCGCCACTTGAGCGGGTTCGATGGCCATTTGATTTAGATTGTAATTTAAAATATTGCTCGTATTTAGCTTGCTTATTGAATTTTCCAATTCTCAAATATCATTTGGCTTATGATGGTTAAAGAACTTTCAAATCTTTATCAATTCATCACTTTCACTTTTATTATTTAAGAGCTAATCTTATATAAGTGAACATCGAGTTCATCACAAATCGATTCAAATTGTATGGACTATTTTTGATTCACTCAATGTATCAAGTAACGAGTGACTATTGAAATATTTTATATATGCTCACTAAATTTAGTCACTTTATAAGTTTTCGATTTCATTAATTTTGAAGATAAGCAAAGATATATCACAAGTGCTTCAAATTCAACTTTAAATGCAAGCAAATGATCTTTTAAAGGCTACATTCATGGTTGCTCATGAGTTGTTTAATTGAACTTGTGCTAAGATTCTATCAAATTACTTACACACTTTTATTTTTAATTTGGAATTGAAAAATTCAATTACCAATCATTTGTCCTTTGGTATTCAATTTCCTTACTTCACTTGATGTCAAATGTGATTATTTAAATATTCAATTGATTTTATTCATATTGACACTGTTAATGAATTTAACATTTCAAATGTTCAAAGAGAAGCTTTACTTGCATGAAAAGACATCTAATCTAATATGGATTTATCCTCAACTCCACATTAAATTTCATGTTTGTTAAAAATCAAACTTCAAACTTATTATAAGTCTTTTGTGAGTTTAGTATTGACCTCTTCAAATTTTACTTGCATTTAAAATAAGTGTTCTATTCTTTCAAAATTTTTTTTTTTCTTATCTATTTCTCTTTGATTTAACATTTATCTTCATATTTATCATATCTTTTGTTTAACTTAAGTTTAGATGATTTTCATTTGAATTTGTTTAAGTCTTGAATTTCAGTCTAAATTTGACAAAGATTTCGACAAGATTCAAGTCATCCTCATGCATCGAATTTTATACTTATGCTCTTACAGCATAAATAGATTCAGATACCATAGTCTTTCAATCTCATTATGCCCTCATGAGCATAACGAGGCCTTCATTCACCTGCATAAAAGCAAATACATAATATTCCATACACATTCAAGTCATTTTTGTTTAAATCTAAAATTCAGTCTAAATTTTGGCATCATTTATGTCACATCTTCATGTTGGTTTACTTGATTATAATAAGCATAAAGAATATCTACACCACAAGATTTTCATCTCATCAAGAAAGATGTGACAAGATTCAAATGTTATAACACAATACACACACACACACACACACACATATATATATATATATATATATATATATATATATATATATATATATACTATATATATATAGAAATATATATATATATGTATATATGTATATATGTATATATGTATATGTATATGTATTATGTATATATGTATATGTATATGTATATATATATATACATACATATCATACATATAAATGATATATATATATATCAAGCACATTCCACACCTATAAGATCTTGAGATCATATCTTCACAAATTGTATCTTGCAACTTTGTTTTCTGTTTTCGAGGAGAAAAAGAAAAGAATATGAATAATGGTGAAGAGTAGGGGTGTATTACGAAATCAAAAAATCAAACAACCGATGTTAATTGGTCTTTGGTTGGTTTTTTTATTCATTTGATTTTGGTTGAAAATTGGGTTATCGGTTTTATGGTTTTGGTTGGTTTAAGTTATTAAATTTGGTTTACGTTAAGATTTATTTCGACATATTAAATTTTACCTTCGACTGAGCCTTTTGCTCGCTTATCTCGTCTCGATTTAGACAGTTTAGTGTTCATTGACTCTTCGATGTTATTACACTATGGAGAGTCTCGAGTCTCGACCATAAGATTCGGCGACTTCTTGCATCAATCTCGACTCGATCTTTTGGGCTTTTCCGCTTACTTTCCTATTTATGCTGACTTCTCCTTCCTTTTTTATTTTTTTTGCCCTAGCGGATGTCTAGCAGATTTTACATCTAAGCCTACTTTGTACTCCTTCCTTTGTTGAAATTTTGTTGATGGTTTGAATGTTTGATTCACTGGTAAGCAAAATGTTTGATGGCTACTTTCAAGTTTTCATTTCCTCTTGATCTTTTAGACTTGTGCAATTATTTGTGATCACGCTATTATCAAGATAACATCAGTATTTAACAATGGCTCTCCTCACGCTATTTTCGCCAAGGTTTCATTTGGGTGGGATTTTTACTTATATGTTGAATGAGTTTTTGGATTAATATGTCCAAAGGTAGGATATTGTGTTTGGATAATTGATTCATGCGCCTTTTGTTCTGATGATTTCCATGTGGTTAACCTCATTATCTGAGGCTATGCTATATATTTATCTAGTTGTATATTTATATATATATATTATATATATATATAACAAGTAATATCTATATATAATATATATATTTATATATAAATAAAGAACATATTATATTATAATATATATCTTTTGAATTGTTTAATCTGTTTCGGATCAAAAAAAAAAGAATAATTGCGAAGAGTTCAGGCTTATGTGTTTAGACAGGAGAGTGGACAGCTGCAATTTTTTGGTAAGGATGTAGACAGGAATTTTTTTTTTTTTGCTGTGAATCATTTGAATCACAGATGAACAGCAACCTTCGGCTTTTGGTTCGAAGGAATACTGGATGGAAGGGGTTTTGCGATTATTGGTGGGATAAACAAGAGATTGTGGCTGCTACAGAAGGATGTGAGTAGACTGAAATGTGAAGGGTTGTGGGAGGTATTACGGCTAAAACGATAGGAAGATATGGTGGTCGGAGAACTTGCTAGAAGCAAGGAATCAGAGAAGGAGAAATGGAGAGTGGAAGGTTTGTGCAGTTGGGAAGAGAGAACGGAGAGGGAGGAAGAGAGAGTGCTCACTGCTTGAGGGGATCGGAGAACGGGATGAAGCACCTTGCGGTTGAGGGAAATCGAGCTTGCGTCCTGCTCAGACGAGAGAGGGAGAAGTGAAGGTTGTGTTTGGTTTTGAAGGAGGATTGGCCAAGAGCGGGAGCAGTTTCTTGCGATTGAGAGATTCAGACGAGCAAACGAGGGAGGGAACGGGTAGAGATCGAGGCCTTGCGATTCCTTGTCATTGAGGAGGAAACGAAGCCGAGTGAATGGGATCGGGTCGTATGAAAGGAATCGAGCTCTTGGTTTAGAGGAATCGAAACGAAGAGGGAGGGATCGGCTAGGGTTATTAGGCATATATGGGATTTTTTTTAATTAATTTTCTAAGCCTTTAATCAATCTTAATATGAATTTTAAGTTGACCTCAATATATGATTAATATATATATTGATTAAAAATTATTTCGATATTTTGAACGCATACTTTCCAATCATGTGGTCGATTGAATTAGATTTAAAAATAATCGCCTCTTCCAATCACTCCACGCATGACTTATCCAATTGAGTGTCTCATTTGATATTTTGACGCTTCAAAACTAACGAAATCAATTTTATGAGTCGGATATAATCGCCCTCCCGACCGATAGCAAGATTGATAGCTCGATCGCTTGATCGGTTGATCATTAAATTGTGCGATATTTTTATTATGACCAATTTTGATGTTCTAAATGCGATGACGAGCCGTCAATCAAGTCATTGGCATCCGCAGCTGACTGATGCGAGACGTGCGATTGCATCGACGCTGACGACGGATCATTAAATTATGTAATATTATTATTCTGACCAATTTCGATGTTCTAAACACGATGGCGAAATCGGTTTGTTTATCGAAGGTCATTTGGGCTGATTTCGGTGATGTTTTGGTTCATCTGAGCTCCCATTTGCGAGCTGTTACATCAAAGGTCCATTGATTTTGGGCTTTGAGCCGACTTTCACCGTATCACATGGAGATCAATATATATCGATTGAAGGCACACGAATTGTGCTTACTCCTAAATTATTTTGAGGGAATTTTTTGGCGGGAATTTTTTTATTGAAAAGATTTTTTTTGTGCTTCTTTTGTGTGTAAAATTGAGCCTTTGAAGGAGCATACTTTATTTTAATTTGAGTTTTCTAGAACTCCTCGCAAGAAAAAAATACTGAGATCCTATAGTGATCATAGATGTAAGCAAATTATCGAATTACATAAACATCTTCTTGCATCATTTTGTGTGATTGTTTTGTTTCAAATTCTCTCTCTTCTTCTTCTTCTTTTTTTTCTATTTCTCCTCCTCCTTCAACCCCAATAATGGATACTAGAGATTGGTTCAAAAGGAAGAGAAGAAAAAATGACTACCAAAGGGAAGATCAGAATAAAAAAGTTCCATGGCAAGGATTTCAGTATTGTCCAGAAGCTTGCACTGATCTATTCTTCCTCTTCTACTGAGAGGAGTATTATCCAAAGTGTCGTATTCCACTATGATCTTCTCCAAGGTTTCACCATTGCTCCCAACCTCAAATTTTATTTCAAAGCAATAAGACTTGAGACTCAAGCCGTTGAGCCCTCCTTCAATGGTGGTTTGCTTTATTACGTGGTTCTCATTGTCGAGTACCTCAGTTTCAACGAAGCGGAATTCCTTCACAGCTGCAAGGAATTGGGGAACTTGTTGATGCTTACACAGCATAGATTGACGCTAATAGATTATGTTGGAAGTTCTTATTTTATTTTTATTTTTTTTCTATTTGACCATGGAAATTAAGCTGCGTTTAAATGTAAGAAATTTGAGTGAAAGGAAATGGGAAAAAGACGAAATTGAACTGACTTGATTCAATGGCTGCAATTTATAATCAACTGAAAGAAAATATTGAGATTTCATTTCATCTTCTCTCCACTTAACCTTCAATCAAAACAAAGTCTTGATATCTCAATAAAAGTAAAATTTATAAGACAAATTTGTATATATTTTTACACAAGTTTTCTATTTTTTTTTTTTTTTTAAAATGCAGGAGAAAAGGAGAAGATAAAGTGCGAAGCTTTGCTGGGATGGACAAAAAAAGTGTAAAATAATATTATATGTATAGTGAATATCAGAATTTAGCTTATTACATTGGGACAATCCTTATTCGTGAGCTTAAATCCTTTGGTTCATGGATGCCTAACCACAATTATAATGGGATCAATTTAACCCTCTAGAGGATATTTGGTAACAACTCAAGATTTCAACTATGTATATCTCAATAAATTGCCAAAAATATTTTGCCCAATTTAGTAAATCTAATTCAAATAAATTAGAAATCTCATAAATTGTTAAATCCGCAGGAAGATATTGATTTAAAGCCCGTTGGTGAAAAAAATATTGAAGAAAATAGAATAACTAAGATATTAATTTTAATTTGAGACATAATTAAAGTAATAATTATATTATTTACTAAATTATATTAAATTATAATTATACTTAATTTATAATAATACATTAATTAATCCTTAATACTATTAAATTAACATAGTTAAATTAACTTAAATTATATTAAAAATAATATTAATTATTATATTAGTTAACTACCATATTATAACTATTTTTAATAAAATTTAAATAAATTTTTATTGATATATTAATAAATTATTAGTTGTACTCAATAAAAATTACCTTAAATATCTATTAATTAATGAATTATTGGTATTAATATTAATATTAATTTAAAGTAATATGTATTAATATGAACTATTAATTAATTAAATTTAATTAATTATTAATTTATATTAGTAGATTAAAATCTTAGGCATCTTCCTTTTTTTCGCTACCCGACTATTCTTTCATGTAGTTCAGTTGGTGCAAATCTCGTAAGTTTATAGTCTAGCAGGATTTACTAAATATGGGATTTACGGGATTTATGGAATTTACAGGATTAGCAAAATATAAGATTTATTAAATCCTGCAAATATATATGACTAAATTTACATACTTAAATCCTGAATAAATTGATTATCAAACACTCCCTCGGTGTTTCACCCTCTTAACTAGACACATCATAACCAATAATTTAATTAGGATCAAATATTTCATTCAGCTTATTTCTCTTATGAGTCTAGGGGGAATTTATCACGATCAAGCATATGATACAAACAGTGGTGGTCATAGATTAGCTTGAAATTTTGAATTGATGGGTGCTGGTCCAGTACATAAAAATTAAATTTAATCACTGCCACTTTCATCACTGACGTCAAGGATTTCCCAAATGAGCCCAAGAAGTGGAACTCTGAGTTCTATTGTTCCATAGCTCAGTTTAGCTTTTGCAGGGTTTCAATTTCTTCTCATCTCACTCACAATCAGTCGCCGCCACTTCTAAGAGGTGGAGATTTCCCCTTTCCATTGATCTTCCTCACCTCCACTTTCCCGACCACTTCCATCTTTTAATCCTTTTGTTTGCTGGAAATCTCAACCGATCCTAATAGCAAGGGAATGGTGAATGTTTATGTAAGGAGGAGAAAGAAAGTTTTGTTCTTTTATGCTAGGAGGTGGCGAGGGCTTGGGGAGCTAGATCCTTCTCTCCTTCTCTCTAGCGACGGGATTACTTCTCTCAAGGAGGAGGTTGAGACCAAAACGATCTCGTGGGCATTGGTCTTAGTGAGGTGCTTCCGGCACCTTATCATATTTTATTGCTTTTCTTCATCATTTGTTTTGTTGGGTGTTGGATTCCTCTTGTTGGCAAGTATTTAGTGTATAGCTCAACCAGCAATTTGTAGCCAACTTTCACATTCACATGCTTCATGTTCAACGAAAGTTCCAAGACAAAAGCTCAATTCGCTTGCGTAAGCAACATCGCCATTACCATGGCGCGGAGGTGCAGCAGGGCAGAAGAGGATCGCATTGCATCCCTTGTAGATCTTTACACCGGAACTACTCGGCAGCTAAAGCAGATTCACTCCCATGTAATAACCAACGGCCAATCTCAAAACAACTTCATCGCCGCAAAGTTGGTGAGAACTTTTGAAGAACTGGGCAGCCTAGAACATGCTCGAGCTATAGCCGATGACCTAATTAGCCCTAATATATTCATTTGGACAGCTTTGATTGGAGGCTATTCACTTCATCCATAGCTCGATAACTCCAGTAGCCATGAGGCATTCTTGCTTTATGAATGGCTTCACCAGTTTTACCCGGAGGTGAAACCTCTCCCCTTCACATTATCCTCAGTTCTCAAGGCGTGTGCTCAGCTGCGGGCTCTTGGTGAAGGCGGACAAGTTCAAACACATGCTTTCAAGCATGGTTTTCTTAGTTGCCCGTGTTCAAACCACGCTTATTGATCTATACAAAAAATGAGGCCATTGGAGAGATGCACGGAAAGCGTTCAATGAAATGTATGCAAGAGGAGAACATGATATACAAGCATGGAATACGATGGTTGTCGCATACGCAGACGTAGGAGACATGGAAGCTGCCCGGAATCTGTTTGATGAAATGCCTGAGAGGAATACACATACATACATTGCAATGATCAACGACTATGCCGCTGCAAATAAGATGGAACTTGCTCGCCAGCTGCTTGATGGAAGCTTTACCTTGAATGAGAATAATTCTTCAAGAGCCATGATCACCGATATGCAAGATCGGTGATCGCTGACAAATATTCGATGAACTCCATTACAGGGACGTGGCTTCATGGAACGCAATGATCACAGCTTACACTCATGTTGGACTTACTGAGGAAGCAGTGGCCTTGTTCCACCTGATGCTGAATATTGGCAGTCGGCAAAATGTTCATCCCAACCACACTACTATAGCCACCATTGCTCTGCCTTCGCTCAATCCGGGTCTCCCAACCAAGCAAGTTTTCTCCCAACCTATGTAGACGGCCATGGCACTGAGCTACTCAATAGCCACACCGTCACTGCCCTCATCGACCTTCATTCGAAGTGCGGAGATCTTGACAAAGCTTACGATCTCTTCTCCAGATGGAAGCGAAAGGATTTGGTCTACTACAGTGTGATGATAGCCAGGTTTGGGATTCATGGACGCCGAGAAAGCAATCAAGCTATTTGAAGAGATTCAGGAAGCTAATTCCAAGCCAGATGCAATATGCTTTGTATCACTACTCGCAGCCTGTAGCCATTCAGGCATGGTGAAGGAGGGAAGGGAGTATTTCGAGCTCATGAGGAGTAAGTATCGTATCACTCCAATGGCTGAACACTATATGTGTCTTGTGGACTTGCTTGGGCGGGCTGGGCAGGTCGAAGAAGCTTATAGACTGATTACTGAAGGGATGCTGATAGGAGTGAGGCCTAATGCTGGGGTATGGGGAGCTTTGTTGAGCGCTTGTAGGACTTATTCTATTGTAGAGATTGGGGAGATAGCTACAAGGTGTTGTTATCGAATATATATGCGAACGGTAGGCGGTGGGATGAGGTGGCAAGGGTGAGGACGATAATGAAGAGAAGGGGGATAGGGAAGGAGCATGGGTGGAGCTTGTTGGAGATGGAGGAAGGTAGAAGAAGGAAGTTCATGACTGGGGAAGCTTTTGGCATGGAGTTGGAGCTGGTGTTGTTGGTCATGAGCTGGGAGTTGAAGGACTATGGCTACCTTCCTAACATGGAGGAAATTGAAGAGTAAGCGCAGAATTTATGAGAGGGGATTGAACTAAGAAGTGCGACCTGGTTAACATAAGTAAAATTCATATTATGTGTTATAAATATTTATTTATTTAAATTATATCATTGTGATACAAATGTTATGTTAATATAAATTCTTTGTTCTAATGTATGATATAAGCCTTTAACTCTAAAATTTGTATTGGCATACTATATTTTATATACCAAAGTA
The DNA here is from genome assembly GCA_021442155.1 of Cymbidium sinense. NCBI lineage: Eukaryota > Viridiplantae > Streptophyta > Magnoliopsida > Asparagales > Orchidaceae > Cymbidium > Cymbidium sinense. Next base: position 7,008,462 of record CM038233.1, on the reverse strand, counting down.
TTTGGCATATCAAGTCAATATATTTGCGTAATCATGGGTCGATTGGGAGCCGCTTGAAGCGACGCGTTGTGGCGGTACAAATGTTATGTTAATATATACTATATTTTATATATTTAGTTTGTCCTTAAGGCTAAATATAAAAAAAAAGTCAAGATATTTACTATCATTGTACTTATGCATATATTTTTAAATTAGAATATATTTTATTATTTATGATGTGATAACAAATTATCATACATATTATTTTTTTTCATATATACATTAAAAATTTATGATATCTTTCATGTAACTTACTATTGTTGTTCATCTATTTTTTATTTACCGTGTTAATTTTAGGAATGGAAGAAGCATTGATTAGAGATAGAGGTTGCGAGTTCTTATTTATAATATCTTTTGTTAAGTTATAGTTATTTTTTTATTACTTTATGATGGATGGAAAAGATGTGTATCATGATTATTATATATTTACTTTTTTGATTGTATAATTTGTGATTAAAATGAATGGATATTGACCATTTCTTATTTATTATATTTTTATGATATTAATGGCTCTATGTTATTATAAAAAATAAAAAGATCACTAAGGAGCTTTCTTAAAAGAACCATTGAAGAGTTTTAGTACTTTTAAAGGCTACTTAAATTCTAACTATTTATTATGTATCAACTTATTTTTTTCAAACTAAGGATCTGTTTGGGACTATATAGTTCTTAAAATAAATTTTTCATCATAACATTTTTTGAAAACAATAAAAAAGTTGGTAGCCAATCGAAGTTGCTTTATTTTTGAAAAAGCAAAGTAGAAAGCTGTCTTAAGCGCACCCTAAATTTCTAATTATTTTCTAAACCTTCTTATAGGAAAACCCTTATTTATTTATTTATTTTTTGGCTAAAGTTCATCATAATTCTCATTGTATTAGAACTTAAAAAGTGTTCTAGGAATTAAGCTAGATGCATAAATTCAATCTCTAGGACATAATTTTTACTCTACAATAAATCACAAAAAACTACGAGAAATAAAGTCTCAAAGATTTATTTAAAAAAGAGAGTGTTGATGGGCAATTAGAAAAAAATAAGAGATATTTATCAAATCTAAAATATATATATTTATAATTTAATCCTTTTCATCATTTTTTTAAATTATGAGACATGTATTTGCGCTACGAATCAAATTGTTAAGAATTTTACAAAAAAAAAATGAAAAATATGTGTTGAGTTTTTGTTATGAATTTCAATATTTGAATGTCAATTTGATAATTTGATGCTGAAAATGATTAATTTGTAAATATATAAGAACAGAGTGATAGTGTGTAAAAACTCCTAAAAAAATAGAGATAATAGATTTTTTTACTTGGAAAGAAGGATAAGATATATAAGCTAATTTCTTTGAAAATATGAGGACACTCTTTTTTTTTTTTTATATGAGAACTTATCATAGAACCTAATTAAGAAATCTTCTATAAATTTAAGATTTGGTGATTATTTGAAAACTCATATTTAAAATCAAATCTCTAGTCTTAATAATATTTCATAAATCACCTATCAATATAATATATTGAAGTGATGATTTTAGGATCATAATAATTCAAGTTGATAGTCAATATTTATAAAAATAATAATATTTTAAGTTAATTTTGTAAGTTAAATTAATTTAAAATATTGTCATTATAAAATAATATATTAATTAATCATTAATTAAGGACTTGTTTAATTGCATATAAAATTTAACTAAATTAGATTTAATAAATAATTAGTTATTACCTCAGTCTTCCCACTCCCTTCTACACGAAACTCTCGAAAATAAAATGCGCGGCGACGGGAGCTCTAGTTGGTGAAGACATCGACGGATTGGGTTCGGAACCCTCATCTTTCTCCCCTTCCGCTCTCTTCCTACCGAAACCACCGAGGAGAAGCGGCCGCATAGGTAACCCTCGTCTTTCCTATGACCCCCCTTTTACGCGCTTCTCAGTTTGTGTAAATCCTGTAAATATGCCTATCAACAGGATTCACTAATCCGGGATTTAAGGCAGAACAAAGGAGAAACGAGATTTAAAATTTTCGGGGATTTAAAGTTTTCTTATTCTTTTGCTATTTTGCAGGATTTAAGTTAAATCTGGCTTAAATCCCTGCAACCTTAATGAGCAAATTATATTGCACTGTTTTGGCTGTTAATTTGTCTTTTCGAAAGATGGTTTCACTTGCACATCCACTTAAAAAAAATGATGTGTTTTTCTTCTTTTTTTTTCAGAGTTGAAAGTTGGAAGTTCAAGGTGCTGCTGAAGGAAATGGCAAGGAGATCTTGACAAAGCTTACGATCTCTTCTCTAGATGGAAGCGAAAGGATTTGGTCTGCTACAATGCGATGATAGTCGGGTTTGGGATTCATGGACGTGCCGAGAAAGCAATCAAGCTGTTCGAAGAGATTCAGGAAGCTAATTCAAAGCCAGATGCAATATGCTTTGTATCACTTCTCGCAGCCTGTAGCCATTCAGGCATGGTGAAGGAGGGAAGGTAGTATTTCGAGCTCATGAGGAGTAATTATCGTATCACTCCAATGGTTGAACACTATATGTGTCTTGTGAACTTGCTTGGGTGGGCTGGGCAGGTTGAAGAAGCTTATAGATTGATTACTGAAGGGACGCTGATAGGAGTGAGGCCTAATGCTGGGATATGGGGAGCTTAGTTGAGCGCTTGTAGGACTTATTCTAATGTAGAGATTGGGGAGATAACTGCAAGGTGTTTGATGGAGATCGAACCCGCGAATGCTGGAAACTATGTGTTGTTATCGAATATATATATGCGAAGGTTAGGAGGTGGGATAAGGTGGCAAGGGTGAGGACGATGATGAAGAGAAGGGGGATAGGATAGGAACCTAGGTGGAGCTTGTTGGAGATAGAGGAAGGTAGAAGAAGGAAGTTCATGACTGGGGAAGCTTTTGGCATGGAGTTGGAGTTGGTGTTGTTGGTCATGAACTGGGAGTTGAAGGACTATGGCTACCTTCCTAACATGGAGGAAATTGAAGAGTAAGCGTAAAATTTATGAGAGGGGATGGGATTGAACTAAGAAGTGCGACTTGGTCAACATAAGTAAAATTCATATTATTTGTTATAAATATTTATTTATTTAAATTATATCATTGTGATACAAATGTTATGTTAATATATAAATTCTTTGTTGCAATGTATGATACAAATGTTATGTTATATAAAGTTCATGTCATAATATATGATATAAGCCTTTAACACTAAATTTTTTATTAGCATATTATATTTTATATAGCAAAGTTTTTGCATATCAAGCCTATATATTTACTATCATTGTATTTATGCATAGTCATTAGATCGATGAATGCGTATAAATTAGAAGCGTATGAGTTTTGAACTTGGGTTTTAGAATTTATGAAATTCATCATTATTATTAATGCATGTCATACAAGTTTATATATGCGAAGTTCACTAAAGAAAAAGTCTCTAATTTTATCATTTAAGGACTCTTCATTTTCTACAACAAGAGTTATTAGACCAAATTTAGATTTATCCTTAACTTCATATCAAATTCTATTCATTGAAATTAGGCTTCAAATTTATTATGAGTTTTTATGAGTTTAATATCAACTTCCTTATTTCACTTGCATTTGTTTCGATAATAAACATGGAACAAGATTGTTGTGATATGTTTTACATATGTTGTTAGTTTAATTATAAGTGGGTCCTACAAAGATACATTCCTTTCCTATAAATGGGGTCTTACCTTTCATCATTTGCTTGAAAGAAAACTTCATAGCCCTTAAAGATTTTGAAGAAAGGAAGGGAACTTGCTTGCGATTAAAGTAAGTATTTCACTTTATTATATTTCCTCTTTGCTTTGTTTAGTTTCCTTTAAGCATTCTCCACTTTGATTTAATGTTTTTATTCATGTTTATCGTGCATTTTCTTATTTAATTTGCGTTTAGACGATTTCCATTTAAATTTGCTTAAGTTTAAAATGTAATCCAAAATCAGGCATAATTTTGGCATGGCGTCGTCCATAAGCGTCGGGAATATTTTGACTTTCTCGGTATGCCCTATTGAGCATGAATGGTTCTTCGACACCGTCGCCATTATTACCCACTATGCATTAAGTCTTAAAACGATTGGTGTCCAAACATGATTAGAAAAAATAAAGTCGGTAATTTCGACATTTCGCATGGCGATTTGTTTGCACACTGCTCTGTATTGTAGCAGTTTCTGCGCAACTGTCTTCTGTTATATATATAGCTAAAACCGCAAAAAATGACATATATATTTTTCATTCATTTCTTCTCCATACTAGCATGTACATTTAGTCTTGGAACCTGCAAAAGAGATGCAAGTATATATATTTCATTCCCACATTTCATTACGTTTGCAATCAACAACAATGACAGATCTATCAGCTTTAACGGTAGGATAAGATTCTTGGAGGATCAATTGCTTTAGGAGGCGAAGAAAATTTGGAGAGAGCATTAGATTTTTTATTTTGTAAAGAAGGTAATTGACATGGGAAGAACTCATATTTTCAGATTTGCCGAAATCTAAATTCAGATTTTCAGGTTTGTTGAAATCTGATTTCAGATTTCAGATTTATTGAAATTTTGATTTCAAATTTCTCGTGGGATTAACAGGCAAGAAAAGGTTTTGAAATAGGAGGGAGCTCACTGGTTGTAGGTTTACATTTAAAGAAAATGAATTCATAAATCACAGATTTCAGAAATCCATTCAGAAAATCAAATCATGTTTCTATTTTGGTTTTGCCTTAAATCCCAGATTTCAGAAATCCACTAAGAAAATCAAATCATGTTTCTATTTCAGTTTTGCCTTAAATCCTAGATTTCAGAAAAGAAAAAAAATCATATATAAGTGAATTTACGGAATTTACACAAACTGAAGCGAGAAGGAAGATTAAAGGAGATTGACGGGAGGATGGAAAAAAACTAGAGAGAGTGGGGTCTCATTCCTTCGGATCGAGGAAATCAGAAGAGGACAAGAGAGCAGAGTTCAGATCTTACCGCTTACGATTGAAGGAGTGGAAGAAGCCTGCGGTTTTCTAGAGAAAGGAAGAAGTGGAAGAGGAAAACTTGCCCTTGCGTTTTTTGGAGAAGGGAGAAATAAGAGAAACCGAAAATGGAAGGGATCAGTTTGGAAGAGTGCTTGCACGGGAGGAATGGTTTTCGTGAAGGAGGAGGTCGAACCGACCGAATGTGAGATTAGGGCTTGATTTGGGTTATTAAGGTTAAATATGAATTTTAAATTAATTTCTTAAGCATTTGAGTAAGCCTGATATGAACTTTATGCTGACATAATTAGGTAATTATATATATATATATATATATATATATATATATATATATATATATATATATATATATATATATATATATATATATATTTAAGGTTATCGATGTTAGAATCAATCGGTGAGTTTGGTTGTCGGCGTCAAATTGAGTTAATTTCAGCTCAAAATGCACGTCACCGCTTTCGACCACTCGATTTTCACTGGCTCAAATGCGGGTGTGAATAGTGCCGATACGATGTTTGAAATAATAGTGTATCAATTTTATTGAGCGAAGGTGTTTCATTTAAGCGGCTTCCTTTCGATATAGCGTCATAGCTCGATCTCTTGATCGGTTGATCGTTAGATTGTACAATATTTATATTTTGATCAATTTCGATGTTTTGAACTCGAAGGCGAAGTCCGTTTTGATCGAAGGTCATTTATATTTTTGACGTCCAATGCATTTTGAGTCCGATTTGCCATGGCGTGCTTAATTTGACTTATGGGCTTTTCGACTTATGACATATATATGATAAATGCCCAACAAATGTGATTAGCGTGGAGTCACATTTATTAAAAGCGTTGACCTTGATTTGGCTCTGAACTTAGATCATTTGACTTCAATTGCAATAACTGAGCTTGATAGGGTTGTCATTAGTATGATGTCTTATTTTGGACATGCTAAATGATGGGCTTGTTGATTTGCCAAAATCGACTTGTTAGAATGGTAAGAGTTCTTACACCACCTATATTTGATGGCTTTGTTAAAGATCTTTCTTTTATGTCCTTAGATTTGAGTTTCCTCCAATACTAACTTCGTGCTTGGTTAGGTTTGGTGGAGAAATTAGTTTATTTATTTTAATGAAAGATTCCGCTAGGGAATTGGTTTAGCCGTGCTTGGTCGGATTTGAAATTCCTTCTATCCTAGCTTTAGGCTTGACAAACTTGATGAAGGACTAACCTGATTTGTCCATATTGACTTATCAGGAAGTGTATGTACACCATGAACCCTGGTTTCTTTGCTTTGATGGATTTCTTAAAGTGTATAGATGACGCCTTAGGCTTATAGGGTCAATGTTGAGTTATCAACCTAGAAATGTGTGCTTTGACGGACTAAATAACTGTAAAATTCCTTTAGTTCGGTCATCAGCTTTGTATGAACTATGGAATTGGTTCCTCGATCTTGTGCTTTCTGTTTTGACTGACTTGATGAGGAGATTGACTTTGATTTGTGCTTTGAGCTTCATCAGATTATTTGAGAATAAATTGAAATATCACCCTGCGGGCAATAATAGATTGATTTAAGGTGGCCATGAATTGAGAGTTTTCCCAGATTGCCTTGATCTATCGATCAAGTAAAAAGATCTCTTAGATTCTGGTTGCTTGTAATCACTAAGCTAGATCCAGTTTGAGATTGAATTTATCATCATTAGGCCCGGACAAGAGCTCTTTCATGGCTTTTCTTACTTGTTGAGTGAGGAGAAGCGTTAGCAACTTATCATATTTGGGCTTATTGTGTTCGACCTTTAGAACCTACTCGAGTCTTCGACTTAAGTTGTAGTGGGTTGGTGGTTTTGTCATCAGACTGACGAATGTGGGCTCTTTCACTGCGGCCTTTCTTGCGGCTTGTTGAGTGAGGAGAGCGTCAGCAACTCGGCCATTTGTGGGCTTATTGAGTTCGACCTTTAGAACCCATTCTTAGACTTGGGATGTAGAGGTTGATATATTTTTTAACTCGTTGATTAAAGCTTATCGAGTTCTTCCTTGATCTCGGACAATGGGAGATAAATTTTTGACATTTAGGGTTGTCTTTTCTTGCATAGCAATAGATTATTTTTGTTCCTGTAAGAATCTGCAACTTAACAATGACAATTATGGATATATTCAGAGATTTCGACGTAAAGTCGATGTCAATCAAAATATATTGAGGATTTCGTCTTATAGCGACTCAAATAAACTTGATATAAACTAAAAAATGTCTCACTCTTACGGAGGAATTCAAAGCACATTTAGAAGAACTTTCAAGTTGAAAATATGCAAATACATCAATATTTGAATTGATATGCTCTTAAGAGGGTTTTAACATACAACATTGATTTCATCATATATAGAAATCTAAAACTATAATAGAATTTTCATGTAGATCGTGCGGATGGCGTGGGCGGTGGGCGTAAGGCGGTAGCGTGTAGCGATTTTGTGGCGGTAGCATGCGCACTGATTCGGTGGGTGATGGAGGCCAGCATGGCGTGGAAACGGTTTTGCGTCGGCGAGGGGGATGCATGGAAGCCCTTCAGTGATTGCGGCCCTAACCATTTCTGATTTTGGGCAGCGGCAGTGCTAGTCATTGAGATTACTGGTGGATTACCGATGGCCGTTGAGCTTGAGGCAAAAGTGCCAAAATTACCTGAGTGTGCTGGGAGAGCGAACAAGAAGGAGATTGAAGGAGAGCCAATTGCTTTACAGTGCGAGAAACTTCTCCACGAGAGAATGCGGAGAGGAGGTAGTTTTTTTTTTGAATCAAATAAACTAAAAATAGGGGGGAACGATTGAGCATAGGGGGTAATTTAAGAATTTTTTAATAAATTTCAAATTTATTAAATGGTTTTAATGATTTCATGATTAAATGCACATATATATATATATAAGTAATTCGATTTCTGTGCAATGGTGCAGTCATTTACATCGGCCGTTTGGTTTAAGTGACGTCAATGAGTCTATTTTCAAAATGCGGCGTGTTCGGCCTCGATTTTTTGTGCAATTGAATTGATGCGAACAATCTTGATAGATTTTAATGTTTGAAGTCAATGGGCATCAATTTTATGCGAAGGTTATTTGATCATCGTGCTCGACCTCGATATGTATGCGGGCTGATGACTTGGCTTGATCAGTTGATCATTAAGTCATGCAATATTTATATCTTGACCAATTTTGATGTTCTGAACGTGATGGCAAAGTCCGTTCATCGATTAGAGGTCATTTGAGTTGATTTCGATGATGTCCTGTGCACTTCATCCTCGATTTGCACGCTGTCACTTCAAATCATTCGTACGACTTATCACGAATTAAGCGTGCAGTCTCATTTTATAGTTTATGATATTTTGAAGCTAACGCATAATTTCATGAACGGAAGTTATTTGGTCATCGAGCTTCCGACCGATATGCATGTGATTGAGCTTCGGCGAATCAATTGCTTTTTGGAAATATTTAAATTGATCAATTTGATGTTTTAGCAAGAAGTTCATCGATGGAGGTCATTTGACCATTTTGATGGCGTAGTGCAATTTTGAGCGTTTTGCTTTCAAGTCCATCGAATAAGATTTGTGGGCTTGACTACTTTGACACATATGTGGAGGTCAACAAATGACAAATGTGATTGCATGGCGAGTCATTTGTTGCTGATGACCCTTTGAGGCCATAGACTTGGATCATTTCTTTGATTCAATAACTTATGGAGCTTTGATAGATTTGTCATTAGTATGATGCTTATTGACATGCTAAATGATGGGGATTGATCGATTTAATCGACTGGATAGATAAGAGTTATTACCATCTTACTTAATGGCTTTTGAAGATCTCTTTCTTTTATGTCATTGTAGATTTGAGTTCTCCTTACCTAGCTTCATGCTTGGTTGGGTTTGATGGAATGGTGTTTATTTTGATGAATTCGCTGGGAATTTGTTTATCATGCTTGATTTGAAATTCTTTATCTAGCTTTGAGCTTGATGGACTTGATGAAGTGACATTTGTCCACATTGACTTGTCGAAGTGTATACATGATCCATGTTTTTGCTTTGGATTCATTGAAGGATACATACTGAGATGACGCCTTCTTATATCGATCATATTGAGTTATTAGTCTACAACATGTGCTTTAAGAATAATCATGAAATTCCAGTTCACGACTTTGTTTTAAACTATGGAATTGCTTCCTCGGTTGTGCTTTGCATGGACTTGATGAGGAGATAGGCTTTGATCGTCAGCTTGATCGGATCATTTGAGAATAGATGAATATCACCTTACGGGTAATATATAGATTGATTTGAGGTAGCGAATTGAGCATTTTCTTGATTGCATCTATCGAAGTAGAGATCTCTTTGGATCTTGGTTGCTTGTAATCACTAAGCTGGATCTGGTTTGAGATCGAACAACTATTGTCATTGACGAGAGCGGAGACTCTTTCACTACGGTCTTTTACGGCTTGTTGAGTGAGAGAGTGTAACTTCGCCATATTTGGGCTTGTTGAGTTTACCTTTAGAACCCTCCTTGACTTAAGTAGTGGGTTGGTGATTTTGTCATCGGCCGACAAACATGGGCTCTTTTGTCCTTTTCTTGGCTTATTGAGTGAGGGAGCGTCGGCTCGACCATTTGTGGGCTTATTGAGTCGACCTTTAGAACCCATCATCGTGTCCAGACTTCAAGATATAGAGATTGATATTTCTCCAACTCAGTTGATTGAAGCTTCCGAAATCAAGAGTTCTTCTGACTTGGTCTCTAGAATTTGGCAAATCAGGGAGATAAATTTCTTGACATTTAGGGTTATCTTTTCATGCCTAGAAATAGATTCTTTTTATTTTTGCAAGGATATGTAACTTAACAATGATAATTATAGATATATTCGAGAATTTGATTATAACACTTTCGATCAAGAATTAGAATATTTGAGGATCTCGTCTTATGTACGATGTCAACTCAAATAAACTTAATATAAATTAAAAAAATGCCCTATCTTGGGAATTCTAAAGTATATTTAGAAGAATTTTAAGATGAAAATATATAAATACATCAATATTTGAATTGATGTACTCTAAGAGGATTTTAACATACAACATTGATTTCATCGTATAAAAAAAATCTAAAATGCCCTTATGTAGCAGTATTTTCATAGAAAATCTTTTTTATGGGTAAGTATATTTATTTAGGGATCTCGGCATGAAGCGATGTGACAAATAAATAAATATACTTAAAAAATATCTATGTCTTGCGGATTTTATTGATCGAGAATGTATTCGTATATAATGTTTTTTTAAGTATCATTAATTAATTGGACATTGATGTTTCACCCTTTAAGTCAATGAGTTGGTATGCCCTCCTTGGTTTTTTCTTTGACAAAAGGGCCCTCCCAATTAGGCTCAAATTTGCCAATTTTTGATTAGGATAATTGGTCTTCTAACAGGATCAATTCTCCTTTTGGAATGTTCAAGCTGCAGTATGGTCAAAAGCCTGGACATCTTTGCTCGATAGACTTCCAGATTTTGATGAGCTTGCAATCCTTCATCAAGCGTCGAGTTCCTCCATTCTCAAATGAGCATTTTGATCTTGATTGTATTGGATATTACTCAAGTGAAGGCAAATTCAACTTTAAGAAAAGAACTACTATTTCAAATACCAATAAATAAGAAGTGGCTTTAGTCAGCATCATGTAGGTAGTTCGATACGTCCATAGTGCCTCTACTAGCTTGGTATGTCATTCTCTTTTATTTTTAGTGAGAATCTTCTTGGCGACTAATATCTTGTTGAAGGTCACAAATCGTTTGCTCTTGGATTATATATTGAAGAGTACCAATCAATTTTGTGTCGATGAATCTATAAATCTTGTACTTTTGAAAAGTCATTATTATCAAAATTATTCGTGACACTCCAAATCTATAGACCATTATGCGTAGAAGTTGATCACTTGTAACTTCTTTAAATGGGGTAGCTTCAACCCACTTAGAAATAATCGGTCACTATGATGAAATGAAGTTAGATGGCGATAGTGGATCAATTGGTCAATTACATCTATACCAACATTGAATGGCGGATATATTGGGTGTAATGATTTGGAGGTTGATGAGATCTCATGTACTTGACACTACACTTCTTTAGCATGATTAATATAGTCTCTCACCATAGATGGCCAATAATAGCCCATCCTTTTGATCTTTACTGTCATCTTGGGACCTGACTGATGTGCACCACAAAGTCCTTCATGAACTTCAATCATCACTTTGCTAGCTTCATCTACATCATTAGCCACATTTGTTCAAAAGGATCTACGATATAAAGTGTTGACAGCATAAGCGTATCTCTTCTGATTTAGCGATGATTTATTATTTGGTAATTTGCCTTCTTTAAAGTAGTCGATGAAGGCTTGCCTCCAATCACATGTGACTCTTCAACAAAGGCTTCAATGCTTTCTAAGGCAATGTCATTCTTAGCTCTTCTTGGTACAACTTCTTGTTGATTTTGGAGTATGAGGAGGCGAGCATCTTTGGGTCGATTTGATAACCCCTCTACTGCGAGGATTGATACTTTAATGGCTCTAGAACTCAGTAAATATGTCGATCATGACATAATCACCATTCATACTTATTTCTTAGCTAATTTTGCTACTTTTCTATTCTGGATCGAGACTCGAGTTAATGTGATATTTGGTATCTTCATAAGCTCAAGAACTCTTGTGATAGAAAAGCTAACTCAAGCTTGTTGATTCTATAGATGCCAAGTACTTGATTTATAATAAGCTGAGAATCACCAAAAATATGCAGGTTTTGAATGCCTATGAAAATAACTTCTTCTAGACCACTAATGCTTCATATTCATTTCATTATTAGTTCTTGGCTCAATCCATATGATCGCTCATTATCCCTCCTTCTAGTGTTATGAAGATGCGTCGATTCTACTCTTGCTCTTGAAAATTTAGATGTTGACTTGTTTGATCGATGACGCCCCCATCAAAATACATTTCCCAAATTTGTGATTCTTCTCTTTCATGAATGAGCATAATTTGCTCATCGGGCAAATCATCATTAAGAGAAGAGTGAGGATAGGATGTGCATCTAGAAAATCGCTAAGACTTGTCCCTTCCTTTTTCTAAGGAATGTATGTGATATCAAATTGCAAGCAATCTACCCATCTTGCCAAGCAACATGTCAGCGTTGGTCTTGTCATCAAGTACTTGATTGGATCAATCTCATGAGAGGGTAATCTTGTGAGATAACATGATGAAGCTTTTTTTGAAAAAGATCAATGCTTTGATTCTTTATCGGGAGTATCTCATTTACTATGAATAATATAATAAAGAGCATTCTCTTTAATTTCTTCATTGTGTTGTGCCAATAATGCTCAAAGACTCTTCTAATGCATGTATGTGTAGAATGAGGGGCTTCCAGTAGGCCTACAAGGATTGGTGGATTTAACAGTAGCTTTTAATGCTATTGAAGGCTTCTTGGCACTCATTGTCCTGAATGGAGCATCCTTCTTCATTAACCTTGCAAATGGTTGTGACATCTGATAGATTTGATATAAATCAACGGATGAATGCAGCTATCCTTGTAAAGAAGAGCAGCTAAAACTCTTGGTGGATCTCCATGATTGCCTTGATTTTAGTAGGATCAATTTCAATACCTCGTGATGTATGTAGAATTTTGGAGGATACCCAGAATGCACATTTTAGAGGATTCATCTTGAGATCATATTTTTGATTCTCTCAATACAATTCTCAAGTCTTCAAAGTGGTTTTCACGATTTAAGCTTTTCACCATCAACATAACATTCCACTTTTTGATCAACTCATCAAAAATATCATGGCTCTTTGGTATGTAGCTCCGGCATTTTTTAAGCATGGCATGAATAGATATAGGTGTTTACGACGATGTATATTTTTCATTCGTGCCATTTTGATTTGGTTGTATCCCAGATCCATCCATAAATGAGAACATGTCATAGTTGGAGGTGTTGTCCACTAGTTCGATATTGGAAGAAAGTCATCTTTTGGGCATGCCTTATTTAGGTCCTAAGTCAAAAATGAATTTGAATTCTTCTTCTTTAATGGGACAATGTTGGCTATCAATGCATACTTCTCCTCCGGATGAAGCTTGCTTGATTAGCTTCTTAGTTTTGCAATTACTTGTTCTTTAATCTCATCTCATGGAGCTTGCTTAGCAACGTTGCATAATTTAATAGCTAGTTTATGATCTCAGGATAAGCGACATTTTAGAATATGTCAACAAACAATCTGAATTCACAAAGTAGCATTTTTAGCTCTTCAACTTTCTCATCAGGCAGAAGGGCACTGACGAAAGTTGGATGGGGATCATCCTCAGCTCCTAGGTTGACTTCTTTAAGTTCATCCATAGTAGCTATTTGTCCACCATCTTCAAGTTCTTAGTGCGCTTGGCTTACTTCTTCATCATTTTAAGAAGAATTTCATGAGAATCATCTTCTTCATCACTAGTTTCAATCTCTTCTATATATTATAACAGCTCTATTCTTGATGAGATTTTGGATGAACCCAAGACCTTTAGTGATAAACTTATCACTTCTTATGCTTGAGGACTTCTTTGGCTCCACATCTTGTTAAAGATTTGAGTCTATGTTTAGTAGTTCCAATATGAATTCAAGCTTATGCATCATTCTTAGCATTTGGATAGTATATTGGTATTCTTGTTGGCTATCTCATCATAATTTTATGTTGAGTATTTAAATCTTGAGGAGACTCTTGATTTGTAAAATAGAGTTCTTGTTCCTCTCACTCTGGCACATGTAGAATGTTATCAATTCTTCAATATATGAACCTCCAGTGGTGATTTCTTTGAAGCGAGGATGGGTATAATTTTGAGTGAGTCATCGACTCCCAAGTGAGCTATCCTCCTTGATGCGACCATCGAACTCTATTTTCATAAGTAGATTCAAAATCATAGTGAATCAATCACTTATTTCATACTCTGCTTTCTTGAGCTTATAAGTTCCCTTAGGTTTGATAGAATATCTTCTTCTTCTATGTCACTTCCCAAATGAGGAACTAATTTTCTTGACTTAGGTGTAGAATCAAGTGCTTTAGGGAGAGTCGGCATTGCCTTCTTTCTTCCTCTTTGCTTCTGCTCTTTCACTTTGTGAAATTGCTTTTAGTTCACAAGTGGATGCTACTTCAAGAGGCTCTATTGGCTTAGGCTCTTTGAGGAAGAAATATTTTGCATCTTCATAGATCTTTGCTTCATTGAGAATGGTTGTAGGTTCGAATTCGAATTCTCCATCTTTTATACTTCATACATTGATGCATAGTTGATGGGACCATGCCATACTCATGTACAGGCCAAGAGAGCTCTAAATGATATATCGATATTGATTACATGAAACTTGGCTTCAGATATAAATCCTTGAACTTGAGCAAGAATAAAAGAACCCAAGTTTTCGCCATTTTCATTGAAACCATGAACCATCAACTTACCTCTCCCAAGATGTTGGATATCAAGTGATAATCCTCTTAATACCTTTAGACTCATAAGATTCATAGAGGAACCTGGATCAATCAATATTTAGCTGATCGAGATGTCATCACTCTTTGTAGTAATATAAAGAGGACCGAAGGTCTTCCTCAGAAAATGTGATTACTGGGAGATCTTGAGTTTGCAATGCTTCGATCATGCATTTCTCAAAGTAAGCTTCATAACTCTCGGATCTTTGAGCTCAGTATCAAAGTTTCTCGAGGTCTTCTGACATCAAGAGAGCCTGCATACACTCAGTGGATCTTTCTCGATGTGATAGAATATTATAATCTATCTTCTCGATTTAAGCTTTATTCTAGGATTTTGAGAATGATATCTTGTTGACTTCAATTTGTTTGCCTTTGTCTTACGCTTTTCCTTTGATGAATGTGGTAAGACTTTACCACTTTCAACAACTTGAATCACCTTATCTTGCTCGATTCTTCTAAAGGTAGTTTCTTCTTCTTATTCGAAGATTGGCCAAAAGGGCTAGACTCATTTTTTAACGTCAGACGTTTCATATGTGATGATATGGATGAGTCTGACTCTTCTCCATCGAAAAAACATAGATCTTCCTCTGAACTATTATTGTCTTGTTGAGTCATTAAACAAAATTTAGACATTAGTTCCTCATGCTCTTCTTGCTTTCCCAATAAAAATTTTGATGAGTTGGTCGAGTTTGTCTGACTACCCTTATCATTTTGAGTAATCGTCAGAAGAACATCCATCACGATGATTTGACATGTCTCTATGGCAAGATTCACCATTATCTTCATCGATTCAATGCAAAAGTTTAGGCATGAAGTCCAAGTCTAAATGGTTGTTTTGCCGAGTGATACTCCTCTAAATTGTTAATGATCTTTTGAGTTGTAGTTCTCTTCTTGATCTTCTTTTCTTAGCTTCTTTGATTTATGAGGCTGCATTTAGTAGACCGCTTCTCATGTGTGATGAAGTAGCCTTATCAATGCCACCGAGAAGCCCAAATACTTAGTTTATGCATCTCTTAAGTCCAATATAGGTTCAAGTGGTGATTTCCACTTAACATTGGGACATTTTTTAGTTTCAAAGATCTTCACTTTTTGGAGACTTGCTATTCTTCAATCAATTGATTTCTCTTTATTTATCTTTGTTGGATGATACGTAAGAGGACATAATCATCATTATAGATTCTCTTGATTAGAATACTATGGATATAAATTCATCTCACCAATACTTCCTTTCTAGCCAATCTTGAAGACATAATAATCTTCAATAAGATGACTAATCATTCAAATGATAGGGACGAATTTGGATTATTGACCGCCTTCTTTGCTTTTAATTTTGTAATCAGACTCTTTGACGCTTACTTAAATAATTTAGCCACACCGCTTCTAAAGGAATATTCTTTGTTCATCTTTTTCTTAGAGAGATGGTCGCATTCATATCATCATCTCTTGTTACTTGTTTGGACGCCCCCACCACTTTGGAAAAGTGAGGTTTGTCATTCTTAATACCAATTTTGGTGGATTAGAATAAATAGACTTCTTTCCTTATCATTGTACATCCGCTTTCCTTTATCCACGTTATATATCACCCACTTTTCACCATTTGAGCTATAGGAAGCGGCATGAATTTCATTATTTCTTGAGTATGAAGGTTCAACTTTTTGAATTTAGTCACCCTATCGAGCAAGTCCTAGAATGTTGCAATCGATGCCATTCATAGAAATGGTGTCATTTTATCATCCATTATGCCTATTAGCAATTGGATCACATGTTCTTCTTCCAATTGTTGCTCGCACTTCATATTCAGGTTTCGCCAATGACTTATGAATTTTGTCACTGACTCATCTTTCCTCCTTTTCAAAGGCAAGGTCGTGATCAGGATTTTCTCACTAGCGAACCTCTTCACAATATAGTCTCTAATTCAAGAAGGTTTTAACTAAATCATTTGATATTCGCATACCACGAAAGCGAGGTTAGAGAATCAATGACGAAAAGCAATGCATCATTCTCTCTATGTTATCATAAGTAGCCTTAAATCATGTTGCTGGAATATCAAGCCCATTGAAAGTATTAAATTTCAAAGACCGAAAATCTTTCGAGATGACACTGATTATCATATTCAACTAGATATACGACCTTTTCACTCACCAAATGCCTGCTCTGAGGCTATGACTCTTTATCTTTTCATTGATTATTATTTCTAAAAGCTTGTTACTGCTCTTGTGCTAGCCGATTTTGAATCGATTGGGAGGTAGTGGGTTAACTTGGTTCCTCGCTTCATGCATAACATGTACTGTAGGAGCTTGAGGTACCACAGTGGCTGGTGGTATAAAAGTTGCATTATTAGTTGCCTATTGATTAGTAGACATGACAGGCGCTGCAATTAATGTGATATTCTTCTGTAACATCTCCATCATGATGTTTATTTATACCATCATATCATTCATTTTGGTACCAAGTTGTGCAATCTCCTTTATCTTTGACCTTCATTTGACGCCAGATTTCTTCTGCCAAGCCATGACGCCAATCAAGATGTGCTCTTCTTCTTCTTCTTCTTCTTCTTCTTCTTCTTCTATTTCGTCATTGCTCCTTGCTCATTTTAGGAAGAACTTGACTCCTTCTCTTTATGCATTTGCAAGAATAATGTCACGACGACGATTATAAAAGCTGTCGATCATTTCTAGTTCAACCATATAGATAGCTTTGACACCCATTATCTCTTTATTCATTTTCTCTTCTTCTTCATCTTCAAAGATCAAGATCCATCCTCTATTTGTTTTGTGAAGAATCTTCTTCATAAGCATCAATTCGTTCGATTCCTGATTTATGCATGGTGTTGGGAGTTCATCTATATCTCACCATATATAGAAACTTCCACTTCTATAGAATCTTCTTCATTATTTTCTTCTTGCACATGAATTCGCTCGGTTCCAAAGGATCTTTGGTTTAATGTGCGAAACTTCTTCTATTAAAGGACACCATCAAAGTCAACCTTCTCTTGTAGGGGTGAAATTGATCGATGATGATGAGTTTGATCTCGCCATTTGATCAAAGATTAATCATGATCATCCCTTTTTTCTAAAGGATAATTATTTAAAACATGGGATTAATCATGGTTCCATTATCCAAAATTTTGATGGATGACCGTGGATAACCAAGTTCATGAGATCAATACGCTCATGATCTTGGGAAGACCTTCGAGCTTGATTGGAAATGAGACTTTACCCACACCATCTAAAAGCTAATGACCTATCCAATGGATTTCTCACATGCTTTCAAAAGTCCAACTTTAAGTTGGTGGTCGAAAATTCTATACCTCATGGTGATCACGTTTCGAGCTCATTTGTCTAGTGAGGCAGGCTTTGAAAGTTTCAAGCCTAGTGGTTCTCTCTATGAACCACCACCACCTTGCTTGCTTTGATTCAAACCTCCTGCTTTGGGAACTCGAATGAGAGGTGCACTCAACTTGACCCCAGGAGTGAGAGGAATTAATGGATTGAGAAGAGGAAGTTGAAGATTGAAGTGATCTCCCCATTTTCTAAGTAAGAAAATCGAGAAATGCCCTTTCAAATCTTTAAAGCGGGGCTCTCAAAGTTTCCTAACACTCACTACCACTCACTCAATGTGGGAATGATCATTTTAAATTCAATAGTATATCTCATGGCACCTGGACATCGAGCCTTGGCTTGTCGCTTTGAACCAATTGACCACATGGGAGGTTGTTTAGTCGCTCTTTTAATGATTTGAGGTCTGGATTGAATCTCCCGTGAATCAAACAGTGGAAGGAGATTTTGAATTGGCCAAATTGAGGGCTTGACCTTGGGTCCATTAATGACCCAAACCCATTTGGTTGGTGCAACACTTTTCATTGGGCCCACTTGAGCTATTAGAAGGTCAAGTTGATATGAGGGCATAACCAAATTATGGATAGACCAAAATTTGTTCTATGGCCTGGGATAGAATGGTCATTTGGTTGATTTTCAATTTGGATATGTTGCATGTGGAGAAACCATTTAGCTAAGTTTCATAAGATTTAGAATTCATTTGATATGGTTTCATGTTGACAAATAAAATGGGTCAACATGTTGACCAATTAGTCAAATTGGGTCAAACCTTGGGTTTCATATGACCATTTGAAATATTTAGTTTTTGGTTTGGTTCAATTTGGTTTAGTTTTGAATTTGGTTCATATGACTTCATTTAGGTCAAATGGGTCTTGACCTATTTGAGGTATAAGGGTAAGTTTAGTTTTAGATGGAGTGATTGGTATCTGTTTCCTATCAATTTTGGTTATGTTCAAATTTGGCTCAACATGACAGTCAAGTTTTCTAAGGTCAAATTAGGTTAGTTAGTCAGTTAGCAATTGAGGCTTTAAGTTCAACAAGTGATTTAAATGAATTTCACCCATTTATAGAAAATTTTTATAAGAGTCGCCTTTTCAAATCTGGGAGAAAAGAAAGAGGAACTACAAAATTCATCTGTAAGACTTAAGATAGATTAATTTCTGAATTGGATACATCATCAAGGTATAGTGTATCTCAAAGACTAACTCACTATCCTTAATGGAACCAATCACCTCAAAGGACTCCAAAGGACAATGGGATATGTATGAGATTCTTCACTTTATATGGAAAGGAGTTTATTTTAAACCTTTGTTAAGTCTAAGGTAAGATTAATTACATCCTAAAGAGATATTTTGGAAACTTATTAAGGTAAACATGGTTGTTCTAAAGATTTCAATGGGAGGACTATCAATCGATAGTTTATGTTTTTAAGATCAAAATGGGATTGATCAAAATGGGAGTTATTATCAAGCCAAAATGGAAGATGAGTAGAGATGCTCACGATTTGACACTAAGGAGCATCTCAAACTATCAAATAGTTATTTTATTTAGAATGATTTAGTATTGAGTTGTTTTTCATTAGAATTTTAGACTTAAAATTCTTTAACACAAGATTAAAGAAATGCCAAAGAGGTGGAATTATGCTTATGGCACAAAGGGAGAATACCCGCATCCTAAGAGAGTTTCATGTGCATCCTAAATCTAAAGCAAAAAGTTGGTAATTGGTTTACCTCCACAAGAGAGGACAAACCACCTCATTTGGACTTACAAGGGGTGAAAAAAACTCATGACAAATACATGAGAAAGTATGCTTATGCAAGATAAGGATTTTTATTTAGAATAAGTCAAACTCAAAATATCATGTAAAGGATATGTTTCAAATGAACTAAATCTAATGCATTTAAATTTCATTTTATATCATTTTGATAATTATTTTGACTCATTAATAGAATTTTATGACTAATGTATGAGACTATTCAAACTCAGAAGAAGAGGTGAGTTTTACCATTTAAGAAGGTTGTTTTTTTATGAATTTTAATCAAGAAATCATTTACACATGATATTATAAAGAAATGCTCATCCAAAGGGGCTAATTCTTTTATCTGATTTTAACCTAAGCTTTAGTTATGAGTTTAATTTTAATTTGAATTATTAAGTTGAAAGATTTATTTTTCTCTAAAGAGCCTAATCCACATCCGATATCATAAAGCAAGGAAGAAACTAGAAATGCTTACACTTAATGCTAAAGCTAAACAAATCATCAATCAATTTATAAAGCTAATCACAAAATGAATAAATGGTCATTTGTGGGCACCATACAAAGAAAATATCAAATCAAATGCCTACCCTTATACAACCTAGATTACAAATGAATTGAATTATAATTAAGCAAAGAAATTCATTTATTAAATTTTAGATCTTCCTTTGATGGTTGAATGGCTTATGATGGTAAAATGATTTATGAAATGTTCATCCTAATCCCCATAATAAATCATTCCAACATCCTAAATATACAAACTTTACATGAAAAGGAAAAGAGAAATCTAGCTAACACATACAAAAATAAGGGTTAGTTAAATCACACCTCAAATCCCAAGATGTATATTGGACATCACTAACACATGGGTGCCTAAGTCCATATGCTTTTATGCTAAGTATAAGCACCGCAAGCAAGAAGCATTTATATTTTTTATTTATGATAACGCCCATTAACACAACCCCAAGAGAAAGAATAGTTAGACTAAGCATGTTAATTCATTCTATGAGCAAACAAACATCAAAAATTCATCATAAATAAAACATACATCAAACCATGCACCACCTAACCTAAAGCTAAAAATACTTACTAATGTGTGCTTTAAGGTTTGTAAATGCTTAGCTTACTTTGTTTGAATCTTCTAAGTGTGAAAGACATGTTCAACTTAGAATTTCATTTAAGTTGTTTAAGTGTTTTGGGTTATTTTATTTCATGTTTTAATTTGGTTTAAGTGAAACCTATAATTAATTACTTTATGAAGAAAAGAGAAGAGAACTTCTTTTTCTTCTCTTCTTTCTTCGTTCTTTTATTGATGGTTGAATGGATGCTCCAAGGCTTCACATGGTGCATAATATGGGATCTTATGACCAATGTTCATCCTAATCCCCCATAATAAATCATTCCAACATCCTAAATATACAAACTTTTACATGAAAAGGAAAAGAGAAATCTAGCTAACACATACAAAATAAGGGTTAGTTAAATCACACCACACAAATCTCAAGCATGTATATTGGACTTATCACTCCACACATGGGTGCCTAAGTCCACCCGCCTATTATAAGCAAGCACCGCAAGCAAGAAGCATTTATATTTTATTTATGATGCCCATTAACAATCCTAGAAAGAATAGTTAGACCAAGCGTCCTACCATTCATTCTATGAGCATACACCCTAACATCCAATCTAAAACATTCATCATAAAATAAAACATACATCAAACCATGCACTCGACCTAACCTAAAGCTAAAAGTGATGACTTAGGCTAATGTGTGTGCTTTGAAGGTTTGTGTGGTATGCTTAGCTTAGGACTTTAAGTTTGAATTTTCTAAGTGTGAAAGACATGTTCAACTTAGAGGAGGGTTTCATTTAAGTTGTTTAAGTGTTTTGGGTTATTTTTATTTCATGTTTTAATTTGGTTTAAGTGAAACCTATAATTACTAAGAAGAGAGAGAAGAGAACTTCCCTAATCCTGAATCCAAGTTCACATTTTAATTTCATTTAGGTGAATATTTTGATTACATATTTTAATCAATCCTAAGTTTAGACAAACTCTAAACAAACCTATTCAAAAGAAAGGCATTTTAAGATTAAATAAAATGAATCAAAATTCACATAACACACATTACTTCAATTCTTTCCCAACATATATAATCATGCATATGGATGGACCCTAAGCATACCTATACATGTAAATGAGAATAGTTAACACACTTTATAATGCATGCTAAGTAATCCATTTAAGAAAATTTAGAAGATTTAGATGCATGTTTTTTTCCTAAGTAGAAAAGGTTTTTCTTATCCAAAATTTTACATACATGCATGAAAGGTATAAGTGAGTACAATCATTGTTAACTGAGGTGTGGTACAAGACCTACTACTTTAAATCCTCACAACCCTGGGTTTTCCGACTAATATACCACTTTCCTTAATACTAACATGCATATAAAATAAATGAAATGGAAAAGAATATGCAAAAGTTGTTTAATAGTTTCATTTTGTTTATGCAATTTATTCATGCATAAGCAATCCTTCTAGATGAGAGTAATTAAGTAAGTGTTAAGTAAATGTTGGGTTCTTTTATACATCTTACCCACCCCTATTCAAAACTAACATAACATAAGAAAGGAAAGAAACTACACTAAAAATATGCTTAAATTTACACTTTAGATTTGATTTTCATTTATATTTATAAAATACTTTAGATTTAATAGTGATAATAGCCACTCATATTTTAGCCAACACATGCACATTTGACATAAAGTAAGCAATTTCATTTTAAAACTTTGAAAAAAATGAGATTATGGATGCCTGAATCACATGGAATACAATTCAATATGTTGGGAAAGATATAAAGCAATGAAAGCATGTAAACAAACTCACTTTACTTAAATCCTAAAGACATTCTTAAAGAATAAGAAAATTTAGAATAAATCAAAGTAAATTTCAAAATGATTTTGTTTAGTTTGAAGTTTGATTTAATTTTGAAAGAGTGAGATGAGTTTGTTGTTCCTAACCCATTCCACACATATGTATTTTTGTTTAATTTTTAGATAATCAAATCCATTTTTAAGTGTTGATTAGGTTAAGTAATTAAGTGGCTTAATTAACCCTTACCTACAACACCTTAGAAACATTAACTAAATAATTATGAGCTAATGAGATGACATAAAACCCACAAGGTATTTAAATTTGCAATGCACCTAGTAATGAAAAGGCCTAATGCAATTTGGCTCACAATTAAAAGTTAATTAAGCTAAGGGATTTTAGCATAAGTACTTTAAAACACCCCTTCACACTTATGAAAAGGTTTTAATTTCTTAATTAGACTTAGGCTATTAAACACCCAAGAATCTACCCAAGATAGATTAATTAAGTTCTCAAACTTTTAGAATTTTTGAAAATTGTTTAAAGGGATAATTAATGAATTAACCCTTAATTAAGAGGATTAAGGAAAGAAGAGGGTTTAGGAATAGATATGTGAAATGCCCCAAAATTATTCCATAAAACCCCTACTCACTAAATCCGACCTTAATCAAACTTAATCCTAGGGTAAATCCACTAATCATACCTTAATTACCCTTAATTACATGATGAGGGTAATTAGGAAATGAGCTAGCAATATCCTAAATTAAGGCCTCAATAAATCTCAAGAAAATTAGGGGAAGCAGAGGTCATCCCCTAAAATGAACCCTAGAAATTTGAGATCAATTGGATTTAATTAGGAATAATTAACATTATCAAAGAAACTCAAATTGTGAGAAAAGGGGAATTCAAAATACATTGAAAATATTTTAAATATTCTAGATGAAATTATCTATCCATATTTTTCCTTTTATTTTTCAATTTTTTATGAGGAGTTATGATTTTTGAAGCTTAATTAATTAAAATTATAAATAACCCTAACTAATCTCTAGCTAATACTTGCTCACCATGCGGTGGGTCACGCTTTACATGCATTTGAACCGCTTACTTAAGTTGTCAAATCGGGGACGACTACAGACGCTTTTATCTTTAGTCCGATCAAAGATCAAATATGGTGGATATACCCGTTTATAAAATGAATAAAGATATATAAATTAATCTCCCATCTAAAATGCGTGGATGGATGGTCGAGATGGGTGAAGTTCTTCCCGAGATGAATATGAACCATTCATGATCCGTGGGGAGATCCGATCTATGATAGATTCATTCAAGACTCAACCCACACCATCTAAGGATCGGCCAATCCATTGATTTCACATGCAATGAAATTTATTTCATAAAGGACCAACACCTCTAGCCTAAGTGGTCGAAAATCACTAACCTCAGGTGATCACGTGCTCAGATCGATGAGGTAGCTTCGCTAGTGGAGACAAGCTGTTGAAGTTCCTAACCTTGGTTGAGTGGATGAATGGGTGGACCAACTCTCTTCACTCCTTCAGCTTTGATTGAATTGATCTCTCCTTGCCTCTGAACTCGAGAAGCTTGGACATGCTCTACTTAGCTCCTAGATCAAGTGTGCAAGAGGAATTGAAAGGAGATTAAGTGTAAAGGAAGTTGAGAATTCAATGGACCTCTTTACTGTGCAAAATCAAGAATGGGAAATCTAAATCCTCTCTAGGACCTTGGGAAAGCTCGAGGTGGTGCTAAAGCTCAGTTCCAATCAGTATGAATCAAGTAAATTTTAGTGGATTAGGGAGTATCTCCCCTATGGCAATCGGACGGCTGACAATGAGCTTGCCATTTTGATCCAATTGACACTATGGGATGGGTTGTTTGGGTTTTTAAAGCAATGCACATGGTCGGTTTGGCCAAAGGAGTGGAATGCTAACTCTCATGTGCATCCAATTGAGCTTTGAGGGGAGTTTGAAATTTCAATTTCATGCTATGGGGTCGGGTTTGGTCCATGGGACAAATGAGTTGACCCAAACCCATTAGGTTGGGTGCACCACTTATCACGAAGTCCCCTGAGCTTTTAAAGCCTGATTTTGATGAGTGTATGACCAAAATACTCATAGCCAAAATTTGTTATATGTCCTAGGGTTAAAATGGTCATTTTATTTTTTTTCAATTTGGGTATGTTTGGTATGTTGAGAAAATAGGTTTGGCCAAGTTTCAATGGATTTGGAAACCATTTGATAGGATTTGGCTCATGTTGACCCATTTAGGTCAAAATTAGTCAACTTGGGTCAAGTTGACCAATTGGTCAAATTAGATCAAACCAAGGGTTGGGTCAAGTTCATATGACCATTTGAAATATTTTGGTGCCTTTGGTTTGGTTCAATTTAGATTAGATTTGGTTTTGGCTCATATGACTCATTTAGGTCAAATGGGTCAAGTTGACCCATTTGACCTATTTGGGTTAGGTCAAGGGTAGGTTTAGGTTAGTCATATGGAGAGGATTGGTATCTTTATTTCCAATCAATTTGGGTTAGGTTCATTTTGGCTCAACATGACCCCTTTAGTCATGGGTCTAAGGTCAATTGGGCTAGGTTGGGTCTAGTTATTGAGGCTTTGGTCAAGTTCCACAAGTGATTTGGAATGGACTTGACCCATTGGTTTCAATCAATTTGGCTTAGATCAAGTTTTGACACATTTTGGCCCTTTAGGTCAAAATGGGTCAACTTGGGTCAAATGGGCCAACTAGGCTTGGTTAGAATCAAATGTTGGCTTAGTCAAGTTCAAACATAGGTCATGAGTGAACTTAGATCAATGGTTTCAATCAATTTGGCCTATGGAGATTTTTAGTTTGTTTCATTTTAGGTTAAGTTGACTTGGTCAACCCTTGGGTTTGACTTGGTTTGACCCAATTTGATTGATTGATCATCCCATAATGATTTTGATCATGATGAGAGATATATGAGTTTGGTTCAATCCAATTTAGGATCAAAAGTTGGCTCATAAGGGTACTTTAGGTCACTTTGGGTCAAGTCTAGGTCAAATGGCTTGGTCAAAGCTTGATTTGAAGTTGATTGATCTTGTATGTGGACTTATAAATCCATTTACAAGTGGTTTGAAGTCAAAATGGATTTTGATCCATTTGAAAATTTTATATTCAAAGGAAGAATATGAAGGGGTTTTGGGTTTGATTTTTGATTTGGGTTTTAATTGAAGGATTGAGGTTTGGATTTATATATGAGCTCATAATTGTAGGATTGATTGAACCATGAGAGAAAATCAAGAGTTTGGCTTGATTTGAAAGTGATTGGCTAAGTTCGAGATTTTGGATTGAAAGGCTTAGATTTGATTTTGAATTGATTTGAATTTGATTTTTGGGATTGGTTTTGATTGTTGAATTTACATTTCATTTATATATGTGAATATAAATGAGAATATAAATTGATCATGAGAAAATTTCAAGAATTTGAAGGAGTTTAATCATGATTTGGGATAAATCCATTAAAGGAATTTAAAATTTAAGAAAATTTTAATTTGAAATTTAATTTTTAATTGATTTGATTGATTTATATTTATATTTCATTTATATATGAGAACATAAATGAGAATACAAATAATTTTGAGAAAATCCCATGAGTTTTAAGCGGTTTGATCAAAGTTTAGGTTAAATCCATTAATGAGAAATTAAGAGATTTAAGGGAATTTTAAGCATTTTTGATTTGAAATTTAATTTTAGGGTTTGATTTGATTGAGTTATATTTATATTTCATTTATATAGGAGAACATAAATGAGAATATAAATATGTTTTGAGAAAATCCCATGGATTTGAATAGGTTTGATCAAACTTTAGAGTTGATTTTGGCAAAGTCCTTTAATGGAAAATTAAAGGGACGTAAGAAAATTTTCATGAATTGATTTTGAATATTGAATTTGATTTGCTGGATTTGAATTTATATTTCATTTATATATGTGAATATAAATGAAAATATAAATGGATGATGAGAAAATCTTAAAGATTTGATTAGGTTTGAATCATGATTTTGGTTAAGTCTTTAAGGGAAGGATTAAGGACTTAGGCAAAATTTGGACTTAGGAATTTTTGATGGATTTTTAATCATGGGTTTCAATCAAAAGTTTCAATCATGGATTTCAATCATATGGAGTTGATTTGGATTTGGAGAATCAAATAGAATTGATTTGGAGTTTTGACTTGAAAGAAGGAAAGGTGAGGAATGGTTCAAGCTAAAGGGTAGGCAAATTTTCTAACACCCATAATACATGACTTAATCCTATGGCTAAACCCTTCTAAGTCTTCTAGGGCTAGGGGAGTGTCCACCTAATCACTAGATGTGTCTTAAGACAAAGGAACTCTTAAAGTCTAAGAGGAATCTTATGTCTAAGATGAAGGTGTTGAGAGCTCATTCTAAAAATGAGGTCAACAGTTTGAATCAATTTGGCTTAGATCAAGTTTTGACACATTTTGACATTTTAGGTCAAGTTGGATCAACTTGAATCAAGTAATTTGGCTGGCTAGGTTAGCTCAAATGTTGACATAGTCAAGTTCAAACATAGTTCATGAATGAACCTAGATCAATGGTTTCATTCAATTTGGCCTATGGTGGGTTTTGGCTATGTTAGGTTTCATTTTAGGCTAAGTGTTGACTTAGTCAACCCTTAGGTTTGACTTGATTTGACCTAATTTTATTGATTGATAATCTCATGATGATTGTTGATTATGATGAGAGGCATAGGTGGGTTTGTTTCAATCTAATTTAGTTAGGATTAGAATTTAGCTCATAAGAGTACTTTAGGTCACTTTGGGTCAAGTGAGCCTAAGTGGATCAAATGGCTTGGTCAAAACTTGATTTTATTTTGATTGAACTTGTATATGAACTTATGATTGAAATATAAATCCATTTGCAAGTGGTTTGAAGTCAAATGGGTTTTGATTCTTTTGACAATTTTATATTCAAAGGAAGAATATGAAGGGATTTTGGCTTTAATTTTTGAATTGGATTTTGATTGGGTAATTGAAGTTTGTATTTATATATGAATTCATGATTGTAGGGTTGATTGAATCATGAAGGAAAATCAAGAGTTTGGCTTGATTTGAAGTTGATTTGGCTAAGTTCAAGATTTTGACTTGAAAGGCTTAGGTTGGATTTTGAATGGATTTGAGTTTGATTTTTGGAATTGGTTTTGATTGTTTGAATTTATATTTCATTTACATATATGAATATAAATGAGAATATAAATTGATCATGAGAAAATTTCAAGGATTTGAAGTGATATGATCATGATTTAGGCTAAGTCCATTAAAAGGGGATTTTAAAGGACTTTGGAAATTTTGGAGTAGGGATTTGAGTTTTTGAATTTGGTTTGATTGATTTATAGTTATATTTCATTTATATATTGAATATAAATGAGAATATAAATGAGTTATGTGAAAATATCATGAGTTTGATTTGGTTTGATCATGATTTAGGCTAAGTCCATTAAAAGGAACTTTTAAAGGACTTATGAAAAATTGATGTTTGAAGTTTACTTTTTTGGATTTTATTGAATTAGTTTATATTTATATTTCATTTATATATGTGAATATAAATGTGAATATAAATGAGTTATGAGAAAATCTCAAGTGATTTGGTTTGATCATGATTTAGGCTAAGTCCATGAAGGAACACTCAAAGGACTTAGGAAAATTTGGACTTAGGAATTTTATTCATGGATTTCAATCATGGATTTGATTTGAGTTTGGAGAAAATCAAATAATATTGATTTGAGTTTGACTTGAAGAAGGAAAGTGAGGAATGGTTTAAGCTAAGGGTAGGCATCTAACACCCAAGGCATGACTATTCCAATGGCTAACTCTTCTAAGTCTCTGGGCTAGTGTCCCAATCACTAAATGTGTCTTAAGACTAAGGAACTCTTAAAGTCTAGAGAAGTCATATGTCTAAGATGGAGGGTTGAGAGCTCATTCTAAAAATGAGGTCAACAAGGTTCCCAATAGGTGTGGTGTGACGCACATCTTGTGTTGACGAAATAATCAACAACACCGAAAGATCACAAGCACTAACAGAAACAATCTATCCTTAACCCAAGGTGTAGAAAGAATCCAAAGCTTAGTGCAATGTGGCTCTACTTATGTCCAAGACTGTTGACCTCATTTTTAGGATGAACTCTCAACCCCTCCATCTTAGACATAAGACTCCTATTATACCTTAAGAGTTCCTTAGTCTTAAGACACATCTAGTGATTAGGTGGACACTCAACCTAGCCCTAGAGACTTAGAAGAGTTAGCCATAGGAATAGGTCATGCCTTAGGGGTGTTAGGAAATTTTGCCTACCCTTAGCTTGAACCATCCCTCACTTTCCTTCCTTCAAGTCAAACTCCAAATCAATCTTAATTGATTTTATCTAAACTCAAATCAACTCCATATGATTGAAATCTATGATTGAAACCCATGATCAAAATCCATCAAAATTTCTAAGTCCAAATCTTTCTAAGTCCTTAATCTTCCCTTAAGGACTTAACCAAAATCTTGATCAAAACCAATTCAAATCCTTGATATTTTCTCATAATTCATTTGTATTCTAATTTATATTCACATATATAAATGAAGTATAAATTCAAACCAATCAAACTAAACTCAAAATTCCAAATCAATTCATGAAATTTTCTTAAGTCCCTTTAATTTTCATTAATGGA